>BLKR01016596.1:0-23888 GCA_011170035.1 Teleogryllus occipitalis | reverse complement strand
CCCGCCCGTCCCGCCCGTCCCGCCCGTCCCGCCCGTCCCGCCCGTCCCGCCCGTCCCGATATTGCTATTCCGGATTCGGAGAAAATATCGTGTTTACTTGTTGATGTAGCTGTGCCATGCGACGAAAACGTCGTAACCAAGGAGACAGAGAAACGTCTTAAATACTAGTTTGGAAATGGAGATCAGCCGAATGTGGGGCGTAAAAACACTGATCGTTCCAATAGTTATTCGAGCTCTGGGATTGTTCCCCAAAATGTGTGTAAGAACTTGGCTAAACTCTCAGGTCATTTAAAAGATTGGAAGTGCAAGAAATTGTTTTATTTGGAACAGCCCACATTTTGCGCAAAGTATTGTAGACGCACCGACAGTCCCTAGATCTGCTCCTTTGGGAACTGTTAGCGACCCGAAGTAGATTTTATAATCGACCGACTCATAACATTTTTCGTTGTGAATTAGAGAATTAATATTATAATAAATCACCTCTGCAATTTTGCATTGGTTTGTCGCCGATGACAATTGTCGCAAATGGTCTCCAGTTAGGCTCCATTATGATGAAATATCTCTAACAAGTTTGTTTTACATGGATTATCTTAAATTGTGTGCTAGGAATTAAAGCAATACTCTCTCAAATGGGGTAAGCAATAACATCTGCATGCAATGTGGACTTGACAAATGGAGCTAAAGGCAACTCGGGGAAGGAAAAGTCGTATCGTCAGAGAGTATTCAAGTTGATGTACACACCGTGGAACCTTGTTTTGGAAGTTCTTCACGGCACTTTTCAAAATACATTGTACCCATGACCACCCTACAGTGAAACAACCGTGCCTCATATTCAACTTGACTCTTTCAAAAATCTTTTCTCCAAAGTGAGAATTTGTTGAGTTTTTTTGAGTCGACATCCACATTGCAGTGGACCTCAAATTTCGCGTGTTTGTCGTAGGTTGCTGGGAGGCCACCCCAATTGCTACACGTACACCAAGCAGCTAGCAGAGACGCTGGTGGATGAAGCACATACAAAAATACCCACAATCATCGTGCGTCCCTCCATCGGTGAGTACTGTAGCGTCATAGACTTGACTCCCTGCTCCGGAGAGACAAGTCGCAAGGTATGGGGATGAGGGAGCCAAAAATAGGCTTCCAAACAAAGGCCAACCCTTCAGGGAAAGTCCAAAAGGGGAGAGGGCTTGTAGGTGCCGGGTGCAACTTACAACGGCGGAAGCAGACGCCTCAAGACGAGTGCGTGGGGGGAATGATGACGCGGAAGTCATGTGACTCGAGCATATAAAAGGGCTGTCGCAGAAGCCCTGGGTTTGGTAACGTTTCTGGTTTCCTCGCGGCTAAACACCGAACAACTTGTCCAGCCAAGTCTGGCGCGGAAGTGCTGCAGGCACGTGTGGGTGTTCGAGTCTCGAACACTGTGAAGTATGCTCGATACTTCGGGGCAGAGTGTCTGCCGAGGCACACCAGGTGCCAAGTTGCAAATCGGCCGAGTTGGCTAAACGCAGGCGCGGCCGCAAGGCGCGTGTTAGGAGAAGGGGGCTGCGGCAGGTAGCCGACAAACACCTTAGAGTGAGGTCTGTAAACAGTGTGCATAAATTAATGTAAATAAATTGTATATACCTCACTCGTGTCTGTTTCCTTGTGGAGTAGATCCCTACCCACGACGTTACAGTACCTTGCTTCGTTCCCCAGCGAGGTAATTGCCTCTTGCATTAGACCAGAGATTTCGAACCATTTCCTTGGATAGAACCTTCCTACTTTCTCGCCTTACGAAGTTCAAAAGAAGAAAAAGTCGTGTAATCATGCACAGCAAAACAGTGAATTTTCGCTAGTAATAGTCTTATTTAATAATAAATTCATCTACCCCTCTTCAATTTGTCTATAAACATACAGAAGCCAATCTCATCATAACCCAAATAATAATTACACATAAATAATTTAAAGAAAACAATTAGATAAAGAATATGTATTTAGATCTTGAAAATAGAATATTTTATACTTTTTACGCCGTTATCGTTTAATTTTTATAAATATAAAGAAGTTTATAGAAATAAAATTAGATTATAATTTGCAAGAGAGTTCGATTTTCGTTACTGAGAATGACGTGAAATTCCAAAAGAAGAGCGAATTTATTATTAATAGTTTTGAAGTTTCACGTTTCGTAGAAATATAAGAAAACTAACTAGAATCAACATCATTATTAATTAATTGTAATCAATGAGATCTTGATAATGTCTATAATTTTCCTAAATAAATCTTAGAGTCTGTTCTCAGCGCAGTTTCCGTACATTACAGCCTGCGGGAGTAGTTGGGTGTGTGTGGACGTTTAGGCTTGGAAGCAGTCTAGACGACGCTCGTGGTCAGTCAAAACATTTGGGCCATTCTCTCAGAATCCGCTATGGTCCATAACAGTCATTTCTTCTTTTCTTTGCGACTCAATGCTTAGTATTGCAGCCAGCAGTTATTATAATTTGTGTTCTTGATGGATTATTTGGGGTTGAAACTTTCCTTTATAAGTATATATAATATAAGTCTCTGTAAGGTGTGCTTATGTGTGTGGGTGGGAATGATGCCGGCTTGGTTAGAGCAGATACGGTCCTAATGACCATAGCAGTTGACGCACTCGTAAACACAGTCAGACAAGTCGTGAGCCCCTCTGTGATGTGTGTGTGTGTGTGACGCCGGCGAGGCAGGAACATATATGGTACTAATGACCATCGCACTTCACGCGCCCGTACCCCCAATAATCAATCAATTAGACAAGTCGTGAGCCCATCTGTGACGGGCGTATGTGTGTTTTGTTTTGTTTTTGGCTGTGATGCCGGCGGTACCGTAGCAGATACGGTACCGCCGGTACAAAGCACCATAGCCCTTGACACGCTCGCACCTATAATAACCAATCCATTGGACAGCAAGTGTTGAGCCCCCGTGTGCTGTGTGTGACAGTGACGCCGGCGTGGCAGGAGCCGCTGCCGGGCTGGGTGGACTCGCTCAACGGGCCGGTGGGGCTGGTGGTGGGCGCGGGCAAGGGCGTCATCCGCTCCATGCTGTGCGGCCGCCACTTCAAGGCTGAGGCCATCCCGGTGGACATGGCCGCCAACATCATCATCGCTGCCCCGTGGGACGCCACCGTCCACAGGTACGACGCCTCGGCCCGGCACTTGAATTGCTCTCCAAACATCTTTTTGCTTCTTCGGATATGGAGTATTAGAGTGCGCCAGAATTAATGTTACAAGCGACTAGGACATGAATAGGATCGACAATGATAACTTTTTTGCAAATGTATATGACGGGGGAAATTTCATACATACGAACATGCTCAAAAGATGTCATGCAGAAATCATGCAATCTGGTCTGCACGTTTTATGTACGACAAATCTGCCCGACAACTGGATCGGCGACCTTAAGAAGAAAAAGTATTGTAAAAGTATTGCCGAAAAAAGGCTAATTTTTTTACAGAAAAACTCTTATAGTCGGACCTTGTAAATCCAAAAGTCAATAAATCATGTTCCTACGTATATAATAAATTAATCAATCAAACAATCCACATCTAACCCCCAAAACGGCTTAGATCGTTGTTACGGAAGTAACCAGTGCAAATCCAACACATAAGCTCCGTCTGCTGGATGGGATTGGCTGAGGGAGGTGGCTCAGTGCATCAACTGATGTTAGTGCGGCGCTCTCTGACCGAGATGTCCTAGGTTCTAGTTCCGATGGCGGCAGGATTTTCGACACTAGCTTGTCAGCTACGTCAAATTCAGTCGCTGTCTGGAGGTGAATTCTAGCGGCCGGCTGCTCTGATCGGTATTTTTCTGCGGTTTCTCCGGTCAACACCAGGCGAATGCAGGAGCAGTACCCTAACAAACGGGCCACGGACCGCGCGAGATCTTTTCTTCCTCTTCCTTGTCCTATTCTCACCCTCCGACACACACACACTTACACTAACGTTCACTACACTACCACACATGCCGGGAGACCGGTCCGGGAGGATGGAGCATGTCCTGGCTGGGGCGGTTCCCCTCTGGTGGGAGATACCTGGTCGGAGAAAGCCAGCTAGTCAACGTCAGGTCGGCGCCGGATGTCGCCATCCAGTGGAGGAACATCACAGCCACTTCCCGATGAAAAAACATGCACTACACGCAGGGGACTAATGACCACGGATTCGGTGATATAACGGTCAGCGTACCGGACTGTTGTACCCGAGTTTGCGGGTTCAAACACGATCGAAGCCGTGGATTTTTAAGGGCAAAAAAATCCTTCATACGCCTTCCTTCGGAGGTAAAGTAAAGCCGTCTGTCCCATGTAGTAGATTTACTGTATGTAAAAGATCCTCAAGCCTAAAAGAAGCCTCTGAGCAAAATTGAGATCCGCCTGTTTCGTCGCCCAAGATAATACCTCCTTTCTCCGCTAGGTGGTGAAAGGAGCGTAGCGAAACTTGCGTGGTTAGACGGCCCGAGTCTCGCCACGTAAAATAAGGCATTAACTAACTAACCTCGTTAGTTCTCTAAGAGTGAATGGGTGGTGTTTGTGGGCGTGGGTGCGCAGGGCCAAGGAGAAGGCGACGCCCGTGTACAACGCGTCGTGCGGCGACGTGGTACGCGTGACGTGGGGGGAGGTGCTGGACCGCGGGCGCCAGCTGGTGCACGAGACGCCGTTCGAGGGCATCGTGTGGTACCCCGACGGCGACATCCGCGACAGCCGCCTGGTGCACGCCGTCATCGTCTTCTTCTTCCACGTGCTGCCGGCCTACTTCATCGACCTGCTGCTGCTGCTCGCCCTGCAGAAGCCCTTGTGAGTGTTGCGCTACACCGCGACAGCTTCCGCAAGCTAATAGATACAAAACACATACAAATCCCTGGCTCAATGGATCATGGGCATAAAAGTTTGTAAACTTACTACTTACTACAAGCTTTTGAAATAAGTACTTATGTTCCGGTGAATAAAAATCACTTATAGTTGTAGTAAATACTGTTTATTTACATAAAATACTTAATCTCGTTGTTAGAATTAATTTTCAAATTGGTTACTGGAATTAGTACAGAGAGCCCTGGAAGTGCAGAAACAAATTCCAGAAAAAGCTGGGATATAAAAGTCCTAAAATATGGCCCTAAGTAGGTTGCCTGTAATATATAAATCAATAAAGCTCCAAATAATAAATAAAGATGACTGCATGTTTATCTTATTCCCCTCAGAAGATAACATAGTACTATTCCCATAAATCTATATTATTGGTTGAGTTGTGCGCGTCTTCATTTACGAGATACGACGCCCTATCCAACAAATAATGTGACTTCTTACAGATGCTTCTAGGTTTCTATTTTTGTTGTTGTGGTGGTGGAGTTGTTATTGTTACTGTTTTATTTCTTCTTCTTCTGCTTTGCTACCGATTTAGGTGGCTCAGGGTATCAATGTCATTGCATTGAGCCTCTGATTGTGAGGTCCTAGAATTCGAACCTCGATGGCAGGATTTTCGACTCTAACTGTATAGCGAAGTCGAATTCAGCTGCTTTCTGGCGGAGAATTCTAGCGGCCGGCTGCTCTGACCGGTATTTTTCCGAGGTTTCTGCTATCAACATAAGGCGAATGCCGGAGCAGTACCCTAACAAACGGGCCATGGACCGTGCGCGTTGTTTCCTTTCTCTTCTTTGTCCTCTCCGTACTACACGTACGGGAGTAACGAACTTAGCAGTTGACGCGCCCGAAACACCAATCAATATTCTTCATTCCTGTTCCATTACTGGAGCCAGTGTCCGAGCTAGGCAGTTTTGGGTCCGGGCCAATGCTCAAACATGCCCCGCCCCCGAAAAAATTAAAAATGTGAAAGTTATATAAAAAAATCACAAGTTATTTTATTTCAACAAATAACAAAAATTACAATGTTTAAGCTAGAAAACGTATTTGGAAATATATTTTAAATAATAGTTTTAAGAAAAAGTATTTAATGATTAAATAATATCATTTCCACGGTGAGCTAACAACGCTAAAAAAATTGTGTTTACTTCGTGTTTAATAAAATCACTTTTATTAAATGCATGAAGTAATAAATCTGAATTTCAGATGATGTTAGCGTCATTTGATTAATTTCATAGTGCCCTATCTTATAAGTAATTACTATAATTAACTATTTAGGATACAAAATTAATTGAAAATTTTATGAAATATCAGACTACTTTATCGCAACATACAAAAGTACAATGACGTTTTCCTCGAGTTCTAATTTTTTCAATAGTTTACTCATTTTCCACCGGTCCCATCATCGGGCCTCTTGGCTTACGGGGCCCCGGGCGATTGCCCGGTTTGCACATGCCTATTCTTGTTTTGTTTTTTTTAAACAAGGCGCGTGAGGGCCTTTTTAGCCGAGAAAAACTCGAAAAGCCGTGAAGGCAAGTCCCTCACGCGCCACGCCACGAAAACCGAAGCGTAGCGCCTGTGAGAGCACGCGTGTTCCGCAGCATGGTGCGGCTGCAGCGGCGCATCAGCACGGGCCTGGAGGTGCTGCAGTACTTCACGATGCGCCAGTGGGTGTTCAAGAACGCGCACGCGCTGGCGCTGGAGCAGCACATGAGCCCCGCCGAGCGGAGCGTCTTCTACGTCTCCGACGTGGAGGTGGACGTCCCGGCCTACCTGCGCAGCGTGCTGCTGGGCGCGCGCCAGTACTGCATGAAGGAGCCCCTCTCGTCCATCCCGCGCGCCCGAAGACAGCTCATGCTGTAAGTAGCGTTCTCTGACCAACGTTTCAAGCCCTGGGCTACCATTCGCCTTACAAATAATTGCTGACTAAAAGATATATATATATATATATATATATATATATATATATATATATATATATATATATTACATATATCTTTTAGTCAACGATTATTTGTAAGGCGAATGGTGTGTATGTGTATGTATATATATATATATATATATATATATATATATATATATATATATATATATACAAAACTACATAATCTTCGATTATGTGGTTTTCCTAGTTTCTACTATTTTTATTAAACAATATTTATACAATCATGAAACAATCATATTTACAATTTCTCATTATACGAAAGACGATTAAAAAGGCTTCTCTAATAAACGTTGTCCAATACTGTGACGTACCGAAATATATTTGAAAATATGCCCGACCTTTTTACGATACATCGGCAAAATAAAACACCAATTCTCAGGACATGGCCTCTAGAATATTTCCATACGGAAATCATTGGACGAATTGAATAAGGATATTTCGTATAATCACCTAAAATTACTATACTAAAAAAAATATTAGACGTTTCTATATTGAACAAATAAAATTGTATTGATTGTTTGTCTACATGAACAGTAAAATTGAAGACAGAATAAGGAATTATACTATTATTTTCAGTAAATATTCCCACCTCGTTAATTGGCTTTTTATATTTGCACTAATAAAACTGTTTTATTACATCAGTGCATAAGTGACTTAGCTTTCTCTCTTCTCGGTTGTTCTCGGTTCACATATCACGTAAGCTTCTTCCTCACATAACTTAAGCGCCCAGTTCAATTTGTCTAAGTTCTTGTCTCGCTTCCTTCAGCGAATACCATTTTATTACAAAACACCTCTTACTATTAAAACATTGATTTGTCTAAAACACAGCCAAAAACGTCCTATCTCACACTTGGTTTTCATGTCACCCAGCTTTTTCAAAGCCCCCTTGTCTCTCCATTTTTCACATCATCATATAGTTCCACTTAAGTTCACAGGGTTTACATAAAATGTACACACGTGTTTCATCCACATGTAATATATAACAATACTCTCATTATCAACAGATGAACTTCCCGAAGTTTTGTGTGACATTTTTCAAAATATCTTACCAATTAACAATAGATAACTTTGACACGATCACTTATTTAATATGTGACAATTTTAACACCTAAAAGACGCTTAATATAATTATTATGTGCGGATATGTATACTCTTATATGTACACTCCCCACCAACCGTGTATCTTTCACAAAAGCGCACATTTAATTCACTCCTGTTTACTGCCCATTGCCTCCTAACTGCTCCGAGCGTGTCAAGAAACCGCTCGGGAAATCAGCAACCTTACCCCCTTGGGTGGCTCATATCTTACCAGTAGGAGGGGGAGTGAATCATGCAACGAACGCACGCTGTGTGGATGCCGCTGGGTGCCAGCGGTTTCTTCGGCGTTGCTGCCTCTGAGCAAGAGTACTTTTTATTTATTTTACGTCAAAAAACAGTTAAAACTGTGTATGACGTCCGTGTATGTACTGATGCGCCGACGATTGAGTGATTTAATAGATATCTCAACCGAAAAAGAATGTGGCCTATAATTATTTTCATATAATTTATCTTGACATATTTTTGTTCTCGTAATTTTCTCGGGCTACCGCCGGCCTCCCCGGTAGCCCACTGCTAGTGCGGAAAGTGAGTGTTTGGCGAAAGGATGGAATGTTTACGAACCAGTCGAGTTCGGCATTTCGAAATGAGAACGCCAATGTCACTTTCCCGTGACTAGCTTACCTTATTTTTAGTTCAAATCCATGGATACTATACCGTACATACTCTTGGCATCGTTCTCAAAATGCGAGGCGGTAGCAATGTTCATTCGTGTTGCCTTGGTGTCTATTTTGCCTTCGCATACCGTTAAATGAAGTCTGACAGCAAAAGGAAAATTACATTTTTAACACTTAAGCTTTCCTGAACACTGTGATAAGACTTTTATTGCAAAATTAGGTATAGAAGTGCCGACCTGGATGACCGAGGTGGCTAAGAGCGAGTACCGACTCAGCGCTTCGGTCCGAAGGGTCTCGGGTTCGAGTCCCGCCTTGGGCATGGCTGTTTGCCCCTTGACTTTGTGTGTGTGTTGTCGCGGAGGGCCTCGCGTTCTGCTGACCCCAGATCAGAGGAGCCCGCAAGTGTTTGTCTAGTGTATGGTCGAATATGCGTCCCTTCGGGACGTAAAGGGCAACCGGCTGTCGGCTGGATAAAAGCCCTAGGAAAAAAAAATGTATAGAAGTGGATTTTTACATGTTTAAATCTCTCTCTACAGCAGTTCAGGGACGTGTCTCTTTTCTTATGATTCTTGATTTTTGTTTATTCGACCAACCTAATTATCTAGACGATTGTGACTTTTGTAGACTCGGGATTTGTTTTATATGTAGGAGCTACTTATGTAGGAGAGATTTGTTCATGGCATTGGCTTAACTGTCATAATTGTAACATCTTTGTTCCTGTAACACTTTGTACACAAACATTGGTTTGTTTATATTTGTTCTGTGTTCCTGAGATTACAAGAACGGTTTTCTAGGACAAATACCTTGTCCAATTGAAAAATGAAGATTTGACCTATTTTCTCAAAAAACAAGATAAAAAGCTGAACGTTTCAGGACAGCTTTATTTAAAAGTGAATAAGCTACTTTAAGAAAATAGTGGAATAGATTGCAAAATTGTTCGCATTATGGATTAATATACATGATTAAAAATTATATTGAATTCTTTTTTTTTAATTTTTTAAAACATTTTTATATCCTATTCGAGTAATTCTGTTTAAATTAATAATGTAAATAACAAGTAGTTACAGAACATGCTGGAAAAATATCAAAATCCTAATTGAAGTAGTTTCCGAGGTAAAGGGTCAAAAATATAATGAATTTAACACAGGCTAGATAGAGCCGTCAGACTCCCGTTAAGTAACACTTTCCAATCGATGTACTGTAAAGTTAAGTGCTAGTTTCAATGGTATGGTAACGTACGCTGTTGAATGTTAAGAGATAAATAGATTCAGTATTGCTCTAAACATTACTGTCATGTATCGAAAGTATTTAAAAAAACAATTTTTCTTATAAAGTGGTTTTTAGAAGCCATGATGTTCTGTGTTTCAAGCAGAGATTTGCACACGTTAGCTGAAATATTAAGACATATTATTTGTTATATACTCGCTATCATTGAACATAACCGTTAGAATTTGTGCACGAAACTCTATACTGTAGCACCACTAATTCATTAGCGCTTCCTCACGTGCGATAACACAGGCATTCAAAATTTAAAAAATACAATTTCACGGTGTTTTTCGCGACAAAAAAAACAGGAGAGTCATGGCGCAATTTGGCTTCACATCCAGATTCAGCGCGTCGACATACATAGAGAAATATGTGGCAAGTCTTTGGATCCGATAACATTTTTTAATTTTGTGTGCCTGTGTTCTTATTGCTTGTGGTTGTTTTGCAAAGAGATCTTGTCTTACTGTTGACTATTCTTAAAGACTACTTCACTAACAAAGTGAATTCTTCTTCAAATTCATCTCCTTCTCCTTCTCGTTCTTTTTCTTCTCCCCTTCTTCCATTTTTTCTCATTTTTCCATTTATGAACTATCATTCAAGAAATAAGTCTTAACAAATGTCACACGTACTTCGAAACTACACACATTCCAAAACACTCCTAATACGTTGATGTCACATTCCAAATCACTCGTGGTACAACCTACGGTCATAATGTGATATAGTATAACACTGAGGTAATTTCTAGATCACAATAATAATTAATGTGTTATCTCTTTCAGGATGTACGTGATACACACCGTGGCGAAGATTGTGTTCTGGTTATCGATCTTATATCTCATTGTGAAGAATGTGGAACCTCTTAGAGCAATGCTGGATACAGCTTCAAGTGGACTAGTACATTCTTCTTTCTTCCGGGTTTTTGCTGCTGAATAATGATGTATCAATATACACATACAATGTAGCATGTATTTTTTAGAGATGTTTATTTACACACAAGCATTTATTCTTTTAAGTATCATTTTTTTAAATATATACTCTACCACCAATTATGGTTTTCATTTTTTACTAGGAGCTGAAATGACCCGGCGTTACCAGTGTATTTATGTATTACAATCACATTTTAGCCAGGAAAAGAAATGAAATCAATTACACGAAATTAGTCATAATTTAGTGTAATTGAGTGAAAATCAGAACTGTATAAGTGACATTTTATATATTCTGAGAAAAACATGTTATTTAAGGCTATTTTTCAGTGCCAATGTAATTTCGTGGTTTTAATGAACAATTGAAAAGCTGTGGTTTTAATGAAACAAAGCACCACGACTTTACAGTAATATTGAATTAATAAACAAGTTTTCTCAGAATTTCTAAAATATCACTTATACCGTTCTGGTTTTCACAGAATCTACAGTGTAAAATGGAAGTAGTTTCATTTAGATTTTCGGCATGCCCCGCTTTTCTCGCCCTCTCTCCTACGCCCCGTCCGCCCCCATGGTCAGCCCCCGATCATGTATTCATAGCTCAAGACGGAAACGCAGGAAGTCAGATGGCAAACATACGTATAGATATTGTTGTGACCAAAAAAACAACAACCAAGTTCATAAAATGTTTTTTTTTATTAACCGATGTAATACACAGAGACACTAGGGACAAGTTCAGTTAACAGTGTAACCAGGAGATGTACCAGGAATGCACCAGATCACCAGTGTCCCAGAAGAAGAAAAGTCTGTTCCACCGTAGCGTTGTCGTCACTAGAATCACAAACTACTTTCGCACCAATTGCTCGCACTTCACCGAGACAGCTCGAACAGCTGGTCGCTCCCGGAGGGAACCGTTTTATACTCCTGCCAGGCTAAAGGTCCGCCGACTAGCCCTGCCGTAGGGGCGGTGGCGCGTTCGGTGCGTAACGGCTGTCCTGGCTCCGACTGTGTCAACCTCTCTCGGGCACCGTCAGCATTTTCCTGGGGCACCACCGTCTCGCCGCTGCGCCCTTATGGCGGGCCTTTTAAGGGTACACGGGCAACCACTAAAGATATCCGGAAGGTTTCCATGGTGTCAAACATATTGCTCGGTAGAGAACAGCAAAGAATTATTGTAAAAGCCGTTCGCTTACGGAGCACATTGGAGATCAAGAGCTCTGATCGTACAGAGGAGATACATAGATGTAGACCATATTATGGACACATATTATAACAACATTCCGAAAGGAGATAGTTTAATAAATCATTAATACCTCTCCACAAAATCATTAACTCCTTTCCACTATCATTAATAGAATAATTGGAATAAATTTAATACTACCAAGAAGAAATGTTATCAAGAACAATATTACGACTTTCATTACGAAAGATAAGTGTTGTGAGTACTAAGGTGATGTCAAGTTTTTTGTTAACTGTCCTAATGTGCGCACAAGCACTGCCATTTAATATTTATTGAGTGAATCGGAATTGTATAGTACAGTAGTTGTAAAGTTTAGAGAATTTTTATTAGGTTCAAATAGATATATTAGGTTAATGATTAATCAATGGGGTTTTTAATTATTTGTGAGTTCCTTTAATCGTGATGTTTTCATTTTTTAAGTTATAATAAATTATTGTTCTTTTCGAATTCCATATGTGGTTTTCCTTTAGAGAAAGCTACTTTCAAAGGTTTCATGGAGGACGCCACTAGCGTATGGTGTGGTAATAATCGACCTTCATATTTCCCTTTAACTGGTAAAAACGTTAAGATTTGCCGGAACAGACAGTAATAATATAAAACCTACTTGATTCATATTAACTGAAGTTCACTCATTATTAAATAATAAAGTTCCATATTTCATTTAAAATGTGAGAAATATACTTTCCGCAACGAAAGTTTCGTTGCAAAAATTCTCAACCTTACAAATCATATACATTAACTTAGAGAGCGACCCCTATATGTATCTTTATCTAGCTTCACATGCATTTGAACAGGAACGAAACATGAAAATTATTTGAAAAGGACGAAGGTCATAGAAGTGTTTTAATGTATGTAAACAAATGCAACGCAAATAGCATAGTATCATATGATAAATTAGAATATACATCATTTAAACATCTGAGTACATCTGTTTTTCTTGTGATTTTTATAAAATTCTATTTGCTCGGGGCTTCCTTGAATTTCGTTTAAAGCAAATTACTTGTGGATCTTATCGCCTCACTAAAATTCTTACTCAATACAATCACGTAAACAATATTTTTTTCTAGTTTTATCTTTTCAATTTGTACCATTTAAAATCTTTGTATTTGAGCCCATCTGAAGTCATAGCATGTGGTCTAAGTAATGTGTTCTCCGACTGTGATGATTAGGGCTCGGATGTTTATGACCTAAAATGTTAGAAATATGTAAGCATTTAAAATCTAAAAAATGTAAAATTATAACCATAATTATGACTAACATTTTTGGTTGCATTTTTGAAACCTTTCAAATCTTTCCGCTGTTTAAATAACCATTAAATTGAAAATATACTTTTAAAATCTACCACACTCAATAATAATAATAAATAAGTTCATAATAATATTAACTTTCTTATTATATTTTGAATTGATTTTATTACACAATTCACAGGTAACTCTCGACTCCGCAGAGAATGAAATATCACATTTTAATGTGATATCAGAAATAATTACAATAGCAAATTAGATACATTTTAAAGCTTTCAAATATAGGAACCATCATCTGTTTTCACGCAACATTGCCTTGTATCGGGAAAACGTCCACTCACAATCCCAGGGTGTATGGGGGCATATATGAAATAAGTCAAATAGGGTTCAATTGAGGCTCCCCTTCGTGAAATTTTAACAACCTTGTCACTCATAATGCCGCTAATCTTGGAGAGAGTACAGTACCCTCTATTCCGACCCAGCACACATTGTACTTTGGCATTTACTCATTCACCAACTTCACCACGTTCAGTCTTTAACTCACCTTCAATATTTTTCACCAGTTGCAAGATATCAGAGAGTTGAAATGACCAGTATTTTCTAATTGTATGACAGTTGTTGATATTATGTTGAAATTAGACTTGATATAAGAGAAATCTCCGGTCAGTGTAGTACTTGAAAACAGCGACTTGGCAGATTTGATGGAGGCAGCTTCGTCTTCATCAAATGCGTTAACCTCTTAGATAGCTTTTTAATTGGTAGGTTTTTTAATTAAGTAGTTGGCGGCTTTAAGCCACGTGTCCCATCGTGTGAGAATGGCTTAGGGAGGCAATGCCACCGAAGAAACCGTTTCCTTGAATTTTTGCACTCGTAATGGAGCTTTAATGAAGAAATTCTTCACTACAGAAATTGACTTACTTAATTAGGATAATGTCCACGATTTTCTTCCGCCACTCTATTTCGGTACGTGCAATGCATGTTACATGTTTCATTTAGGGTAGAGTAGCTGTATAACTTTGCTAGCTTTCACTATGTAGGGATTGCATCAGTGACTAGAAGTAGACCATTTTCTCTCTTCATTCCTTTAGGCCACAACATATTCATTCCGTTATCGAAGGTAACAATTGTTTAGTGATTAGTTCTGTCCAATACTTCACAGAAAATGAGAAACTTATCTCCAGCTCGGTCTCCCCTTAAAACACCACAACAGCGTTTGCAAACATTATTGGCATTATCCAGCGTTTGCCACAAAGAGACTGAACTGATAAAAATGGACTTAAAGATAATTGCTAATGAAAAAATACAAATAAAAATATGTATGAACTGATTACTTCAACCAACAGCATATTAAAGGACAAGTATTTTATGCAAAAATTGTCCCTCAAACGTTTTCTAATACTGAGATATTACACATTTTTGTGAGTTGGTTCCATTTTGCAGAATGGTAGATGGATCAAAATCAATTCTACTGTATTGAATCAAGCAATATGTTTTACGTTTCAACAACAGTTTATTATTATCTCTCAATAAATATTATTCATCTACATAGACGAGTGTTGTTACCTTGTCAACATATCAATTATTCAATTTCAAAATTTGGTATCCCAGAAAAACCATCGGCATCGTCTTCCACATTCAAAACGAGGCACCTATTGGATTATTTTTAGATCTCTCAAAAGCTTTTGACGTCATTGATCATGACATTTTACTTTCCAAATTACCTTCATATGGAATTCGTGGTATTGCTCTAGATTGGTTATGTTCGTACCTTAAACAACGATCTCAGAGAGTTGAAATACCTTACTGGAATGATGGAACATTACGTACGCACCTTTCCGACTCTTTGCCCATTGCATGTGGAGTTCCTCAAGGATCGATTTTAGGCCCTATTCTGTTCCTACTTTACGTAAACGATATGCCCTCGACGATTCGAAACGGAAGAACGGTTCTCTTTGCGGATGATACGAACATCCTTTGCAATAAAGAAACCGTAAATAGTACAATATCAGATGTTTCAAATTGGTTCCGAAATAACAAATTAATAGTAAACGAAAAGAAAACGGTTTTAATGCAGTTTTCCATTTCAAATAAACAATTCTGTGCTCCATTGAAAATGAACAGTGTACCATTAACTGATGTTAAGGCAACAAAATTTTTAGGTCTCTCAATTCAGTCAAACCTTAAATGGAACGTCCATTTAAATGAATTGAACACAAAATTAAGTTCATTATGCTACGCGTTCAGAATTCTTGCAAATTCAGTCAGCCTTCATACTGCTCGTTGTGTATACTTCGCGAATGTTCATTCCCGCCTGAGATATGGCATAATATTCTGGGGAAATACATCTTATAGCTCCCAGACTTTTAGATTACAAAAACGAATTGTACGAATAATAACCAAATCCCACCCACGTGATTCATGTAAGCCTCTCTTCATTAATCTAGGAATTCTACCATTACCGTGTCTTTTTATTTACGAATCAGTGGTTTTTGTAAAAAATGACTTGCTTAAGGGCGGGAATATATTTTCAGAAAATGCCGAAGTCTATTACTATAACACTCGACGTAGAAATCATATTCATCAGGTGACAGTATCAACGGCTCATTACAAAAAATTCACATACAATACATGTACATTATTTTACAACACTTTGCCAGATGACATTAAACGATTAAATTCAATAGAAAAGTTTAAATCACAAGTGAAGTCGTTTCTGCTGCATAACTGCTTCTATACAATTAGAGACTATACTGAGCATCACAAGAAAAGTAACATTATTTTTAACAATGATACATAATGCATTATTTACCATTTGGACTGTATAAATGAGTATAAACAACCTGTAACAACTATTGTACTACAGCTTCCGGGTCAATGACCCCCATCTCGATCAGGTTTTTCGTCCAGTTTCCCTGATCCATTGAGCAAATGCTGAGATGGCCCCTTGTTTTGCTTCTGGACATAAATGTAACTTCATTTTCTGTGCACGTCTTCTAGAATTCAGTGGGAAATACAATTATTCAAATTATCGTTTCCATGTCGCGGCAGGAAGTAATAAGAGCCAAAATTTATTGCTTATTTATCTTTGAAAATATATTTTATTACATGGGAGTTTTTTTTGTTATTTTTTTCTCCCTTTCAAAATTCAAAATTTATTGCTTATTTACCCTTGAAAATAGATTTTTTTACATGGGAGTTTTTTTGTTTGTTTTTTTTCTTCCTTTCAAAATTCAAAATTTATTGCTTGTTTATCCTTGAAAATAGATTTTATTACATGGGAGTTTTTTTTCTTTCTTTTTTTTTCTCCCTTTCAAAAATTCAAAATTTAAGTAGTATATGACTTAGTGTAGGGATCACAGAATTTTGAAAATGTGCACACAATTAACTTTTCCCCATAGCACGTCTTACGCAGTTTTTAACTGTTTTTTGACGTAAAATAAATAAATAAATAAACATTCTCATTTCCTCGCAAAGCGTATAGAATACACGAGCATCTCATGGAAATAATTAGAGAATAATTAGATTAGATAAATAGATTTTCGTGAAGTTTTGCGGCTGGAATCGGCTCTCCATTGACCCACAACGGTAACAAATTATTCTCAAACAGATTTGAAAATGGTCGACCACTTTTTCATAATTTGACGTTAATCTCAGTAAACTCCAGCAAATCACTTCCTCATGAAAATGTAGTGTATTTTTCTATTATTTCGTGTGTATGCAACCATGAATTTTCTCGTTATTTCTATTCAGTTTTCTGTTCATTATCATTTGAATAATTTGTCACAAAGTAGAATGAATTTCCTTCTGAAAGGAACCACAGCACCTGGATTCTTTCTGCAGACAGAGAAATGTGGCGTATTCATTCAGTGTTTTCGAAAACAGTTCATAAGATAAATGGGATAAGCACGTGGGTGGATGGTTGGATCATTTCTGCAGGAGACAGTGATACTTAAGGAACCCAGAAGGTCAATTCTACCTGCCGAAGTTTTTTATGGATGCGGTTGACCTTGGCACAAAACCTGACAAAACTAAACTAAAGCTTTCTTCGCGTTTGGTGCTTTCTGTACAGCTAACCCTTCTAATTCATATAAATGTATTTACAGGAAAGAGAGACAACAATTAGATACATCAATTGTAAGAAATTACAGATAGGAGATGTGAAAAATCTCTTTGAGTCGACTGCAAGCAAGTATGCAAAAACGGAATCAAAAAGATAAAAATTTGACAAAAATTCGAAACTTCAGGGAAAAATATGACCATAATATGAAATATTAACGGAAAAAAACAAAATAGTTACAAAAAGTTAAAGTATGTCTATATAATATGTGAATATTGCATAATTTTAGTCATTGAAGATGAAATCATGCTCAACTTATATTTTCCGTGGCAATAACAGAAAGAAAAAATATATGACATGTCATGGACTTGCGGGGCGTAGTTTCGATGAAATAAAGACCTCAAAGAAGCACGCCAAACAACTGAACTTTTATTTACATTTCCACAGTATCTAATATTAAGACAATCATCCCTTTCAACTCAAATCGTAAATTGCAGTATGGATTAGAAACATTTTCGGCGGCGAGAGGCCGATCCATGAGCTTCCATCAGCTAGACGAGAGGATGTCCTGAATGGAAGGCGAGGACGTGAGGTCGAAGGCAGTGTTCTGTCGGTTGTCCTTGATGTCGGTTCGGGCGCCGGCCGCTCGGAGCACGCGCACGGCCTCCGTGTCGCCCCTGGCGGCGCTCTGGTGAAGCGCCGTGCGACCTTCGTTGCACTGGGCGTCCGCGTCGGCGCCTGCCTCCAGTAGCAGTTGCAGCACTTGCTGTGTTGTAATCGAAGACCAGTTTTTACTTTCACGTATGCGTAGTCGTATAGAGAAAGTATTATATCGCTTAAAAAAACTGAAGTCGAGATGTTGACGGAAATGCACGTTGATGGGGGGGGGGGAGTCATGCTACGGATGTCAAGGCCGGGGAGGGGGGAGGATGATCCCGAATATTTCTTGGTAAATGGGTTATATTGGGACTCCTCGGTAATCTGAAACTTATCTATTGAATTGTCGCCTCCCGCAATCACAATTTTGTGTCGATCCACGCTTCTTACCGAATAATTGTTTTAGTAGAAGTTTCGGTGCTGACAATGTCAATTCCTCCATGGCCTATCAGCCCAGTCATATACTAATATTGGCTCCACCCGTGAAAGCTATATCAACATGCAATATGAACAATTGTTTGTTTTTTAATGAAAAGAGTCTCCTTTCGTCAACACTAGCGTCTATACCACTCATGATTTTCTCCAATATAGATATAGCCTGATCGGCCCGGCCACAATCTAGACCCTGAAAATTTGGAACGGATCCTTCAATTTCGGGGGGTCTTTTACACGAAGCCTTTAGGGCTTTTTCGATTTTTTAAAAATTGACTTCAGGGTTTCTTTGTGCTTGAATAGATCAATGTATGCTGATAAAAATGATGGAGATCCGTTTATAAGCCAAATGAACAAGCCTTGATATTAACTGGAATTTGGAAGATTCAACAGTTTCCCCCTTTTCTTAACCTATCTTACACCTTTAATATTGATGCTTACATTATTAATTTCACACTGTAGTCTATTCCTCAATATCTGTTATTTAAATAACTTCAGTTGCGCCTTTTTTTAACTATTGTAATAGTTTCGCGCAATTTTGTGTTATATCATTTGCGTTTTAAAGTGAAGGCTGACGTGCAAGTAGGTGAAAAGGTACAGTATTGTAATAAAGCAAATTCGCTAACAATAAAAGAAGAAAATATTTGCCATTGTACCACAACTAGTTTTGTTTTGATTCACCAGTGATTTTGATGATTGTTATTGTTGTTGTTTCCCCCCTATTATATCAATTTTCAACTCAGACAAAGCTGGACTGAAGAAAAATATACTTTTGTAGTATTAAAACTGTATCATATTTCAGCGCATATGATTTCAACATTTTCATCATGAAATCATTAAAGAGTACATCGAGTGTACTAGGAGAGAGAGAGTATGACAAAGTAGCTCATCAAGCAACTCTTATTTACATACCTACAGTATTTAGTTTTTAGACAGCATTTAGTTTAGCTGTTTGGTTGTTCGAGAAACGCTACATCCTACACACAGTTGCTATCGGTTCCACCGTCCCACTGCGAACTTCCTCAGGAACAAACGCCTGAGGAAGGTCGCAGTTTGACCTCCTAAAAGTTGGAAACTGTGCCTAGGTCGCCAGGTCTCCCGAACAGACACGAATCTATTGACTACGGACGCGGCAGCCTACGTTTTGAATTTATGTGGACATCAATTGCTTGAACTCCTTACGTTCAAGTTAGGAGAAAAAAATTCTATCCGTCCGTAAGCGAGAACTATTAACTTAAGGAGACTTGTTAATTTATTTTACACTATTGCTGCAAGCAACAAATAATTAAATTATTTAATAAAACATATCACAAAAGTAAAACAAGGAAACAATTCACCATTTAAATATATTTTTACCACTTGGCAAAAAAAAATTATAGAAGGAAGAATTTAACTACTGACGCTACAAATGGCATAGCCTTTCTCGTACTAGTTAGTTTCTTTATTCTTCAGTTTGAGCTATCTTTCCGGTTTTGCAAAACCGTCTTCTTAGTTGCTATCTATTGCACCTAGAAGTAATTTTCTACGAATTCAAAATTTTTCATTTCTCTAATAGGACTAGAATTGAAATATGACTTGACGAATATTACAGAAGGGTAAAATCTGATCCTGTATGCACATTTTCATTCGAAAATTTGGAGCCGTTTTTAAGAAAATATCATTTGAGCTTATCTGAAAATGCGCATTTTGACGCTCATTTTCAACTAAAACTATTGAGACACCAAGAAACTTCATTAGAAATCATTTAAAGCACTTCTTCTCACAAATGCAATGTGTACAAATAGCCGGTAATGTAAATACTAACGACGGATGAGAGATTTCAAAAAAAATGTTTCTGTTTATTGTTTGAAAAAACAAAAGAGGCGTTTACATCATATTATTCAGTGCATATAGCACTAACAACACAAAAAGTTTGAAGAAAAAAATGGAGCCTTTTTCCAGAAAAAGGAGTTTGACCGTTTCTGAAAGGGGGTAATTTCGAGACCATTTACGTAGAAAACTTGTGAGTTTTTGTGGAACTTTATAAAACATTTAAAGCATTTGTACTCACAATAATACATACAAATTGCCTGTAATGTAAATATTAACGACATGGGATAGATATACAAAAAAAGGCATTTGTGTAAAATGACGGTTATGTCATCTTATACAGAACATTTACCACTATCCCTATAAAATGTTTACAGAAAAAATGGAGCCCTTTTGAGAATATCTTGTTTTACTGTTTTTAATATTGCCCATATTTCACTTAATATTACGCAAAAGCTACAAATTTTTGCAAAAATTGTACATAATATTAAACAACTAAGTGTGAACGACAATTTTAATTTGAAGAAAAAATCGCTATCTTCAATGTCGTAGAAGCACGGAAGAAAAACTCAAACTTTAATTTCCGAAATTTCAAAGTTAAAGTGAAAACAAAGTTAACAGTGACCTATGCCATATTTATATGGTATACAAGTCCTACCCTTAGATGCGACTTGTGGATGATTATTTTATATTATAATAGTATGTAAACAATAAGTTAGTAACAAACGCGCGAAAAAGATGATTAGTTCTCTCGTCGTGTTCGTTTACCCGAGTTTAAACTTGGTTGATGAAACTTCATTTCGTGCCTTGGGGCACGAAATCAACTGCTATTGTTATTAGTCCCGTAATGTGTCTAATATGATACATCCCGTGATGTGGCTTTGTTCGCCCGTCGCTGGAACGTGAAGCCCAGCCCAACCTATCCGTCGGCTAACGAGGTTTCCCCGTTCGGTATTTCTCCCAGTGAAGCACAGCCCCAGCCGGAACAAGCTCTGAGCTCCCGACTGGTCTCCCGATATGTGTGGTAATGTAGTGCATCGAGTATGTGTGGGGGAGAGAAAGAGGCAAGAATGAGGGAGGGATGATCGCGCGCAATTCTTTGCTCCGGTTCTTACAGAACTGCTTCGGCTTACGCCTGGTACTGAAGGAGAGACCAAAAAGAAAAAACGATCAGTGCAGCCGACCGCTAGAATTCACCTCCAGACACTGCTGAATTTCATATAGCTATGTGGTTAGTACGAAAAATATTTTACTGTCGGGAATCGAAACCTAGAACGTCCCGCAGCTTAGAGCTTGTCCCGGCTGGGGCGGTGCCCCGCTGGTGGGAGAGTCCTGGTTAGGGGGAAACCCCCACTAGCCGACGGTACGTCGGCGCCGGATCTCACCATCCAGCGGGGGAAGATCACCGCTAACTCCCGAGAAAAAACACGCACTACACTAATGGGACTAATGACCAAAGCAGTTGACGCGCCCGGAAACACGCCAATCAACAGAACCTCCCGCCCAGCAGCACGGCAGCGGCAGCCAGGCGTCGGCGACTGTCGAAGGTCGCAGGGCGCGGACGCACCTGCGCGGCGGGGGCGGGCGCCCGGCAGGCGTGGTGCAGCGCCGTGCGGCCCGTGGCGTCGGCGGCGTCGGCGCGCGCGCCCAGGCGCAGCAGCTGCGCCACCACGTCGGCCATGCCGCGCGCGGCGGCCGCGTGCAGCGCCGTGCTGCCGTCCGACGACGTCGCGTCCACGCGCGCGCCCCGCGCCGCCAGCACGCGCAGCACCTCCGCGAAGCCGTGCCACGCCGCCACGTGCAGCGCCGTCGCGCCCTGCGCGCTCCAATGTACTTTCACGAAACTTTTTAAAAAATTGATGGACATTTTAATTCTAAGTATTAATATGGATAGAAAAATTGATTGATTGATTCATGTTTCCGGGCGCGTCAACTGCTCTGGTCATTAGTCCCGTTAGTGTAGTGCATGTTGTTTCTCAGGAGATGGCGGTGATCTTCCCCCGCTGGATAACCAGGACTCTCCCACCAACGGGGCACCGCTCCAGCCGGGACAAGCTCTAAGGTCCCGACCGGTCTCCCGGAATATGTGGTAGTGTAGTGCATGTTAGTGTAAGTGTGTGTGTAAGGGGGAGGAAGAGGAAGGACAGATCGTGCGCGGTCCGTGGTCCGTTTGCTAGGGAACTGCTCCGGCATTCGCCTGGTGTAGATCGGAGAAACCACGGAAAACTACCGATCAGAGCAGCCGGCCGCTAGAAGTCTCCTTCAGACAGCAACTGAATTCGACCTAGCTGAGAAGCTAGTGTCGAAAATCCTGTCGCCGTCAGGACTCGAGCCTAGGACCTCCCGGTCAGAGGCGCTGCAATGACATCAGTTGATGCACTGAGCTACCGCTCCCGGTGGATAGAAAAACAATTGTACTATAAATACTAAAAAAATTCAACAGTGATTAACAAAACCTGCCTCAAACCACAACCTCGCAAATCCACGCTCTAACCTCAATATCGCCCTACAATCTCAATTCCGCTTCAGACCAGTGTCGCCTGTTGCGCGCAGTTCGCGCGCTCGATCAGCTGGAAAGCTTCGCCGCCATTTGCTGCACTTTCATTGGTCGAGAGGCTTCGCGTTCCCGGGCTGAGATAAATGTTGACCATTCTTCCCGTTCCCGTCGTGTTGTGAACGCCTGCCTGAGATGTCCATCCTCTAACTCTCTTTACGTTACCGCTCGCGTTCGCGTTCCCGTTTCCGGGGTATTATACTTGGGTTTTCGTCACGTGGCAGCCGAGGGTATTACTTTCAAGATGGAATATGGCACGACTTGTGGCGTCTTTCTCGCTCCTGCCGCAAGATGTCGCATGGCCGCGACCATATCAAGCAGTGCTTCAAATCAAGCGACTCTAGTGGCATGACCAAGAAATTCGCGTAAAGCCGTGCCATATTTTATCTTGAAGATAATACCCTCAGCCACCACGTTACGAAAACCCAAGTATAATCACACGGTGCTCAACAGCCTGGCGGCTCCTTGGGGTAGGCAAGGTAGGTATTGCATACCCTGGGTCAATCCATTTTAAGTGGTCCAGCACTGATCGCCCGACCATCTCGAAAAAATTCACACTTTTTACATAAATTTCCTTATATCTTGGCTGTTCGAAAAAAATTGATTTTTTTATTGTACCTGGTTTGCAAATAGCTCCCATTTTTGTTTTACGCCGTGCGCCATTTTTCGCGTTTGTAGACATTTACGCTTTTCTAAATTACTCTGATCTGGGTTGTCCTAGCATTCTAGAATGAAAGGCATTGGATTCAGTATACTCTGGCCTACAAATCGAAATACTATTTCCCTATTTTCTATGTTTTTACTTGGGAAACATTTGCAACCAAATCTATGGAATCTTCGGACAATCGTAGTTGCTGCGTCCGGGTACTCCAAATTCTCTCAAGAATTCTTATAAAAATATTGATATTATTTTTTTTTTTCATTTCTTTCGAAAATGTAATAGTCTTGAAGTTACGTCAGTTATTAAGTGAAACAAGTCTATATGTTAGATACTTGCTTATAGGAAAGTTGATGAATATACCGGAAGCAAGAATAGAGACCCTGATGAAGGCTACATCTAACATCCACTTAAGAATCCACCACATCTAACACCCACATCAAACATCCACTTCATTCACTTCTCCCCATAGCTCGTCATACACAGTTTTTTGCTGTTTTTGGCGTAAATAAACAAATAAATAAACAAAAAACAAACAAACAA
>BLKR01016595.1:0-23910 GCA_011170035.1 Teleogryllus occipitalis | reverse complement strand
GACGTTACTGGCAAAGAACTAGAAGAACGGACATTAAAAGAAAAGTTAATAAACTAACAAGACTTATTAAAACCCACTTAGATCAACTAAGATACTCCAATTATAATACTTTTATTGCCGGAATACACCCAAATTCCAGACATCTATGGACAACGGTTAAACGTATCAACAAAGATAAAACTAAAATTCCCCCAATTCTGCTAGGATCTAAAATAGCTTATTCCGACAAAGACAAAGCCAAAATAATAGCTAAACACCTGGAAGATACGTTTAAACCGCACCCAGTGACAAACATTACGTTTAATGCAGAAATAACAGAATACTTAAATAATGAAATCCCAACCGCAGCGTCACCTATCAAATTTATATCACCCTCGGAAACAGCGTCAGTAATTAAATTTCTTAAGTATAAAAAAGCCCCAGGAATTGATGGAATCAGTAACGCTTGTGTTAAGATGTTAAATAAACAAACTGTTGCAGCATTAACGGCGATCTTTAATGCGTCATTACGTCTTAACTATTTCCCAATAGCATGGAAAAAGGCAATCGTAATTCCATTTTGCAAGCCTAACAAAGATTCCAGATTTGCTGAAAACTATAGACCCATCAGTCTTTTATCCACACTTTCAAAAATATTTGAAAAACTGATATTAACCCGATTGAACCATTTTCTAACCTCAACGAACGCCATACCATCCGTTCAGTTTGGTTTCAAAGCGAATCACGCAACTACGCATCAACTCCTACGTTTAACCGAAGCAATCGCTCAAGGATTTCAAGATAAGAAGCACACAGTAACAGTATTTCTAGACTTACGCCAGGCTTATGATAGGGTCTGGCACTCAGGACTCGTTTACAAAATGCACCGACTGGGAACCCCCGAATACCTTCTTAAAATCATCCGAAGTTTCATAACTAACAGAACATTTACCGTTAAAATCAATAACTCTACTTCAGAATTTTACCCAATAGCCGCAGGGGTACCACAAGGATCAGTACTCTCTCCAACATTATTCAATATTTACACACATGACATACCAACCAACGGTGATTCCAACATTGCACTATATGCGGACGACACAGCCCTATTTACAACAAATTCTGATATCGTTATAGCAAAAGATCACATCCAAGATCATCTTGATCAGTATATAAACTGGACACAGAATTGGAGAATTAAAATTAACCCAGATAAAAGTGTAGCAAAAATTTTCACCCTATGTAGACCACGATATCCAACTGAGCTCTCAATTCTAGGAACGAGAATACCATGGGCCACTTCACCAATAAAATACCTTGGCATTCTATTTGATAAACGGCTCACATGGAAACCACATATCAATGCAGCAGCAAATAAAGCAAGAGCAAAAATTTCAAAATTATTTCCCATACTAAACCAGCGCTCTACACTGAAAATTGAATGTCGATTACTACTCTTCAAAACAATAATCCTCCCGACCATAACCTATGGATGCCCAATCTGGGGAGGTGCAGCTCCTAGCAACATTAACCGAATTAAAGTTATCCAAAATATATTTCTAAGAAATACGTTAAATGCCCCGTGGTTCATCACAAATGAACAAATTCACCGTGAATTAAAAATCACTAAACTGGAAGAAACCATAGCCACATTAGCTAACAATTTTTATAATAACCTACATACTTCACCAAGCACCTTCATTTTTAACATGGAAAGAATGCAGCCCACCCCCGCATCAAGTCAAGATTCCCGAAAGATAGATTCAAGCCCCCGTAAACCATTACACCCCCCAGCTCCTTAACATAAGCTTGTACCTTCCTCTTCTTAACTAACAATCTGAATTAATCAATAATTAAGTTAGCGTACAAACCGCACTTATCTCATGGATGGCCAATCCAAAAATGTTATCTAGTAATCATATGAATATTTATAACCCTTGAAAGACTGTATTGTCGAACAAGAAGAAATAAATTAAAAAAAAAATGAATGTTGTGTCAGTATACAAACTTGCCCTTTTTCGTCAAATAATCAAGGACCTCTTCTCCCTCTTTCGATATCAGTAAAACATTGTGCCTGGAGCGGGCATATTTATCTCTTTATATCCTAAAACCTGCGCCGATTCTTCTGAGAGGCCAAGCTTTTTAAGTTCTTCATTATTAAACAACTGGAGTCTTCTCTCTTCTTTAGGGAAATCAGTCATGTCCATTTTACTATCACAGCAATCTGAATAATCTGAACATGATGTGAGAGTTTGGTATAGGAATGTCATATTGGTATAGGAATTTGTCAATTTGGTATAGGAATATAGTTTGGTATAGGAATGTCATTGCCTTGAATTGAATTTGCCTTATTTTACGTGGCGAGACTCAGGCCATGAGGCCTCCTCTTCCGTCTGACCACGCAAATTTCGTTACACTCCTTTCACCAACGATGGGAGAAAGGAGGTATTACTTGGGCGACGAAACAGGCGATTTGAATTTAGCTCAGAGGCATCATTTAGGCTTGAGGATCATTTACATGCAGTAAATGTACTAACATGGGACAGCCGGCTTTACTTCCCCTCCGAAGGAAGGCGTACGAAGGATTTTTTCGCCCTTAAAAACCCACGGTTTCGATCGGGTTAGAACCCGCAAACTTGGGTATAGCAGTCCAATACGCTAACCGCTACACCATCGCCGCCGCCGCATACACCATTGCCTTGTAGTACGGGTCTAATGACTGACCTAAGGTATTGCAGTAATACATTGCCAACGTTCATTTCAAATTTAATCCATAATAAATTGTGCTGAAAGTGTGGTTGATATGATGAAACCCAATCCCAATTTAACGAGGTTGCAACTCTGACTCATTGTCACCCAGATTTTAATCAAAAGCTGCGCATTGTCGCAGCCCTGTCGCAACCGCAACATGATGATTTGGTTGTGTACGTCACAGTGTCACCGCATTGAATACTGGGTGATAGTACGTTTATATTCCTACAAACAGCGGTCGATATTATGTGGCCACGAAATTCTTGGTAAGTTAAAGCACTTAATGATTTCACTAGACGGTGGACTCTGAACACAATTTTGAGTGTGCAGTCGAATGTAAACGTAGATGTATATTGAATACCTCTCCCATATTTAGAAGATATTTAGAAATAAAACTTTGAGTTTCTTCTCCTTTTTCTTCCTTCTCATCTCTTCTTTTTTTCTTAACATTATTATTATTATTATTATTATTATTATTATTATTATTATTATTATTATTATTATTATTATTATTATTATTATTATTATTATTATTATTTTAAAAAAGCCTTTGGGATGGTTCATTGGCAGCTTACTAGCTTCCCATGCTGTGGTCCCGGCTTCGATTCCCGGTCGAGGCAAAAATAGAGATGTAGCTTTCCTTCAAAATCGTCCCAGTCTACGTGACGAAGAAAAGCTCAAGCAGGCGGATCTTGCCGGTTACGGTGAAGAGAATACGTCATGTGCGTCTCATGTCGCTCTTACCCCCAAGCATGGGAATTTAACTAGGCCCAGGCATGGGGGACACCGGTAACTCGCCGGCGAAGTCGGACTACCGACCCAATTACGCCAAATACATACAAACATTATTTTAATGTGTAGTTACCAGGTTACAACAATTGCAGTTAAAATTAACTGTAGTCTAATTTAATCTAATCTACAAGTACATGCGAAGTACAAAAAATGAGAAAGATCAGTACCTGAATTGAGCTTCTATCCACTGACCCTCTTTTCACATTAAAATGTGCTGAATGTGCTGATGTGCCGGTTCACAGTTGCTGTGCTAATATCGCAGTCATCATGGATTTGCGTTTTATATAGGTCGTGTACGACCTTGGAGAGCTTTCGAAGGAATCTCCACACGTGCCACACTCGAATCGGGCCAAAAACCTGGCATCAATTGCCAAATTTAAAGTGCTCGTTCGGGATTCTCACCTATCAAAGTTCGTTTGGAAGACATTGGAGCACACTACTTTAGCTCCAGAACGTTATTTCAATCATTTTTGTCGTCCTTACGGTCTCGTAAAGTTACCGTTACTCGAAACACGCGAATTTATTGCTTCTTGTCGACTACATTTGTTAAATTAAAAAAAGTTTAAATTATTTTTCTATGTATTCTTTTCGTGTCTTCAAATAGAAGACACTTTTGACTATAAGTTAGATACATTTTTAAGAGAAAGTGTCTATATATTATATTATAATACGACTGAATTCTAACCCGTGTAGCGTAACAATGTTAGTCATGTTTATTGTGGATTATATTTTTTGTCCTGCGTATTCCTGCCTCAATATACTTTTTTATTTATCAAGTAGAATGCCCTTAATTAGAATAACACACATTTAGCTGCATATATCTGCAACTTTTTATTTGATAGCCACTTTGCTGCAATGCTACATAGCCAGATTTAACACTAAATATCCCGGAAGTGTCTTCGAGGCCACGGTGATTTATTTTCTCGGTATATTTTTTTTCGCTTTCTTCTTCTGATAATTACTGTTAATAAGAAAATTACTGATACAAATTTTTGGAATGATTAAACCATATTAATACGTGCCACCGAGCACTTTAAGATTTTTAGTGTACTTGAATGATTCTTATTTTCTTGTTGTAGAAACCAAGACTAAGGGTTCTACGGATGTAAAAGTGAGCTTAATGATGTTATGTCAAACTACAGTTGACCATTTTTTCAATAACATATAATATTTTTCAATAAGTAAGTGCGGACGAAATTAGGCCTGTACAGCGTTGATTCCCGACAGATGGGTGTCAATTAACACAAAATCTACAGTAACACATCAATATACACATATAATTTATAATATTGCTTATAATATAATTATACTATTGTAAATGTATCTAGCTCCAAATTCCGTATTTTCAGAAACGCTCAAATGCAATTTTCTAGAAAAGGGCTCCAGATTTTAGCTTTAAATTTTTTAAACGGATAGTTCCAAATGGACTTAATAACACGACATAAATGCCATTGTGGTGTATTCTTTTGTTGTTGTTGTTGTTTTTTAAATTAAACAAAAATATTTTTTGAAATATTTTTTTATTGTCAGTACGTACTTTACGGGCATTTCTTATACATTATCGTATTTGTGAGTATAGTTACCTCTAATAATTTTATGTAAATAATTGTTCGCCACGTCAAACAAGGAAATGTGTGTCAGCTGCATTTTCGATGGCCCTTTTGATCTTGAATGACGGCATGTTTTTTAAGCATTTCCTTTCTTGACCATCTGACTTGTAGTGACGCATCGAAGTGATCTTTGTTGTCCGGTGTCATGATCTTCATGCTCAGTTTGGATCTCCCAGGATTCTTCAGTCGTTAGTAAATCCACTTCCTACGTTATGTGTCTGTGTCTCTTTTCACTGCCTCTTTTCCTTTATGTTAAAAGAATGAAAAGATATATAAATGCCCACCGATAGTTGGTATTTGCACAGTTATTCTAAAATCACCACGATTTTGGTCAAGATATTCCATCAATAATTTAGGATAAGACGTGATATCATAAATTGCCATAATAGTGTCTCTAACACAATTAAGTTATAGTGTGAATGACACATTGTAGAGGTTTCTTTTCAAAGAAGAGAACATTAGTAGAATTAAGATGATCAGTTAATATATCAAATGTTACCAAAAGCCCCCTTTTTTCATAATTCAATTTTAAAAAAATAGTGTAGGAAAAGGAAGAGGCTATAGATTCCAGAGCACAGGAAAAGGTGCGCCGATGCTACTTTACGAGCATAACGACTGTTCACTTTTTATTCGTTAAGTAAATCAATGAACCAAGGGAGTCAAAAACTCTCTTAAATCACATTTCCCTCTAAAAAAATTCTTTACGCTTTAAATTCGATATATCTTTTTAAAGCAGCAGTTTTGAATTTCGTTGCAATATTTGTATTCAGCAACTTCGAAAACAGAACTTTACGTATAACATATTGCTACGTACAATCCCTTCACTTTCAAGCTTCAAATTTGAATTTTGATATTTAATTTCGATATTCGTCATCAGCGACCGCGAAAACCATTCTATCGATCTTTTTACACTTATTGGTTTCATTTTTATGAGTCAATTAGCCACTTCGAACCCGCCATTTTGAATTTTGAAATTTCATTTCATGATATTCCAATTCAGCGACCTCAAAAACCCATTGATAGCAATTTTTACGCAAATCCACTGGCATTTGCAATTATGACCACGTTTTAGGCCCGATTCAACCAGTGTGCGTTCGCGTGAGCTCCAATCAAAACTGTGCTACTCAGAGCATGCGCCAGTTGCTATAGAAGGATTTATAGAGCGATTTTCCTAAGGATGAGCCAAAGTGACAGCTAGTGCTGGCAACATAACTGAAGGTTCTGGGGTCGTTGTGCCCATAAGACTCCCTTCCCGCATTCGTTCGTTTGCAGTTGGCTAACTTGTAAATGGCGTCGACGCTTCCTTTTGTGATGTCCTCGTCCGACGAAAATATAGTGCGCTTTGATAAACAATTGAAATTCAGAAGTGCAGTGTTATGTGCTATTCTGTAAAAATTCTTTTTTTCTATTAACATTACATTACATTTACTTTTTGTGCGATAAATATTATGTTTATTTTAAAACCGACACTTGAATGCGAGATGCACGTGGTTCCGGTCTTCGCGCTGTTGTGGGGCGAGCTGTGATCAAGAGCTTTCTATTTACATTCGTGGCAGTTTTCTTTTACTGTTTGTGAGAGCATGTTAAGAGATTTTCCACATACGTAATTAAATTTAAATATTTCCCGAACTCGCGTACGTGCATATATTTAAGCGAAACTTTTAGACTTCTACATAGGGATGTTTTCACAGGAGCCATTAGCACTTTACGAAGGGGAATGACTAAACAGCTGTCGCGGCGGAGGGATACATGAGATGTTCACTTTTTTTCACGAACTGTCACTTTGGCTCATCCTTAGGAAAATCGTTCTATACCTACGGATGAGACAAAGTGACAGTTCGCGAAAACAAGTGAACATCACATGTGTTTCAGAGAAGTATCCCTCCGCCGCGACAGCTGTTCAGCTACGCCCCTTCGTAAAATGTTAATGGCTCCTGTAAAAACATCCCTATGAAGAAGTCTAAGAGTTTCGCCGAGGTATATGCACGTACGTAAGTCCGGGAAATATTTAAATTTACATTACAGTAAAACATTGTGCCTGGAGCGGACATATTTATCTCTTTATATCCTAAAACCTGCGTCGATTCTTCTGAGAGGCCAAGCTTTTTAAGTTCTTTATTATTAAACAACTGGAGTCTTCTCTCTTCTTTAGGGAAATCAGTCATGTCCATTTTACTATCACAGCAATCTGAATAATCTGAACATGATGTGAAAGTTTGGTGTAGGAATTTGTCAATTTGGTATAGGAATGTAGTTTGGTATAAGAATGTCATTGCCTTGTAGTACGGGTCTAATGACTGACCTAAGGTATTGTAGTAATGCATTGTCAACGTTCATTTCAAATTTAATCCATAATAAATTTTGCTGAAAGTGTGGTTGATATGATGAAACCCAATCCCAATTTAATCAGGTTGCAACTCCGACTCATTGGTACCCTGATTTTAATCTAAAGCTGCGCATTGTCGCAGCCCTGCGTTCACGTATGACATAGGGCGTGATTATTTGAAATACGAAAAACCGAAAATATTGCAAAATCTGTACGTGCTCGGGAAAAAACTAAAATTATATATGTAATCAAGATGAAAAGCTGATCCATAATCATCCATTTTCATCAAAAGCGGCAAATCGTCGCAGCCCTGAGTTATTTTGTGTTTGTAGATGCGTCAAAGACTAGGTTAGGTTAAGTGACGTCAGGTGAGGTTAGGTGAGGTTAGGTGAGATTAGGTGAGGTTAGGTGGGGTTAGGTGAGGTTAGGTGAGGTTAGGTAAGGTTAGGTGAGGTTAGGTGATGTTTTGTAAGGTTAGGTGAGGTTATGTGAGGTCAGGTGTCAGGTGAGGTTAGGTGAGGTTAGGTGAGGTCAGGTGGGGTTGGTGAGATCAGGCGAGGTCATGTGAGGTTAGGTGAGGTCAGGTATGGTCAGGTGAGGTTAGTTTAGATTAAGTGGCGGTTTTCTTAAACTGAGGAGGGTGAGATGCGGCGCCGACCATCACGTTGGGAGGGGGAGTTTTTCCTCATTCTGGAAAATCCCCCAACAGCCCACCGCTCCAGCGGAGAGCACTTCTAAGTTCCCGACAGGGGTGATATTATTAAGAATTTGAATTTAATCTTAATACAAGTTTCGGAAAAGAAAGAAAGCTCACATAATGAAAACAAAATTAAATTGTATATTTTCATAATAAGTGCTGCATTTTTGACTGACGTTATTTTACTGGTAGCGGTAGGTCAGTGCATCTACTGATGTCACTGCAGCGCCTCTGACCGGGAGGTCCTAGGTTTGAGTCCTGACGGCGGCAGGATTTTCCACACTAGCTTTTCAGCTAGGCCGAATTCAGTCGCTGTCTGGAGGAGAATTCTAGCGGCGGGCTGCTCTGATCGGTAGTTTTCCGTGGTTTGTCCGATCAACACCAGGCGAATGCCGGAGCAGTACCCTACGAAACGGTCCACGGACCGCGCGCGATCTGTCCTTCCTCTTCCTTGTCCTATCCTCTCCCCTTACACACACACTTACGCTAACATGCACCACACTATCACATATTCGGGGAGACCGGTCGGGAGTTTGGAGCTTGTCCCGGCTGGTGGTGCCCCGTTGTTGGGAGAGTCCTGGTTATGGGGAAACCCCACTAGCCGACGGTAGGTCGGCGTCGGATCTCTCAATCCAGCGGGGGAACATCACCGCCATCTCCCGAGAAAAAACATGCACTACACTAACGGGACTAATGACCGAATTAGTTGACGCGCCCGGAAACACGAAAAAATCAATCAATCAATCTGACGTTATTTTGATGCAAATATTATATCACGCTGATTACCCTTATCGGCATTTTAAGAGCCTCATTTTTATCTAACCACCAAACAACCTCGATCTCTGCACTAAGTACTTTGGAAATTTAAAATCTCCTTTTTATTTTTCAAGCATCCCAACTTAGATTAGTGTCATTACTGGCCCGTCATCTTGTCTTCGATCTTCCAATATTTCTTTTTCATATCCGCTTGTACTTTAGAATCTGTTTTGGAATTGGGGTCTTCTCATTATTTTTATGAAGTCTCTCCAAACTTTTACTGTATTCGTCAATTTATACATTTAGTGTATGAATTTCTTAGTAGTTTCGAATTCCTTCTTCCAGGTCCAGTCTTTCCATGGAATGACATTGAGACACTTGAAACCTTCTATTCGACGATCTGCATCCTACTTTTTATTATGTTTATCTACGACCCAGATTTCACGTCCACAGGCCCCTATAGACTGCTAGTAATTGTAAAATTTCAGAGTGTCTTTCCTGATCTTTCTTTACAAATTTCTGCCTATAGTTTCGAACGTTCTATTCAATTTCTGACTCATTTTATCAGCATCAATTCCTGATTTACAGGAGAGGCCATATTTACAGAAAATCTAACTTTAAATATGCTAATAATTATATAATTGTGAATCCTAAATCTATATGAGTGCACTATTAAATTCTTAGCATATCTTCATGGTTAAACATTTTTTGGGTAAACAAATTTGGTTTCTTTTTTCATGATAATATTGCGTTATCAATTGAATGATTAGAATTCATCCCAAACGTTCGGGAGAACATTATCTGGAATGCTTTCCTCTCGTGCCCTTTGTGAACCCGCGTCCCTCTAAGAATCTTTTGCGTCACCAGTATGCGTGCGTGCGATGTTGCATAAACAAATGAACATGATGATTTGGTTGTGTACGTCACAGTGTTACAGCATTGAATACTGGGTGATAGTACGTTTATATTCCTACAAACAGCGGTCGATATTACGTGGCCACGAAATTCTTGGTAAGATAAAGCACTTAATGATTTCACTAGACGGTGGACTCTGAACACAATTTTGAGTGTGCAGTCGAATGTAAACGTAGATATATGTTGAATACCTCTCCCATATTTAGAAGATATTTAGAAATAAAACTTTGAGTTTCTTCTCCTTTTTCTTCCTTCTCATCTCTTCTTTTTCTTCTTAACATTATTATTATTATTATTATTATTATTATTATTATTATTATTATTATTATTATTATTATTATTATTATTATTTTAAAAAAGCCTTTGGGATGGTTCATTGGCAGCTTACTAGCTTCCCATGCTGTGGTCCCGGCTTCGATTCCCGGTCGAGGCAAAAATAGAGATGTAGCTTTCCTTCAAAATCGTCCCAGTCTACGTGACGAAGAAAAGCTCAAGCAGGCGGATCTTGCCGGTTACGGTGAAGAGAATACGTCATGTGCGTCTCATGTCGCTCTTACCCCCAAGCATGGGAATTTAACTAGGCCCAGGCATGGGGGACACCGGTAACTCGCCGGCGAAGTCGGACTACCCACCCAATTACTCCAAATACATACAAACATTATTATAATGTGTAGTTACCAGGTTACAACAATTGCAGTTAAAATTAACTGTAGTCTAATTTAATCTAATCTACAAGTACATGCGAAGTACAAATAATGAGAAAGATCAGTACCTGGATTGAGCTTTTATCCACTGACCCTCTTATCACATTAAAATGTGCAAAATGTGCTGATGTGCCGGTTTGCAGTTGCTATTGCTGTCATCATGGACTTGCGTTATATATAGGCCGTGTACGAGCTTCGAAAGCTTTCGAAGGAATTTTCACACGTGCGCGTGACTACCAATTAAAACTGTGCCCCTCAGCGCATGGGCAGTTGCTACAGAAGGAGTTTCCTACAGATGAGCCAAAGCGACAGTTCGCGAAAACAAGTGATTATCACATTATTTCAGAGAAGTATCCCTCCGCCGCGACAGCTGTTCAGCTACGCCCCTTCGTAAAATGTTAATGGCTCCTGTGAAAACATCCCTATGAAGAAGTCTAAGAGTTTCGCCGAGGTATATGCACGTACGTAAGTCCAGGAAATATTTAAATTTACTTACTATGTGGAAAATGTCTTAACATGCTCTCACAATTAGTAAAAGAACACTGCCACGAATGTAAATAGAAAGAAAAATGATTTTAAGCCGGAAAAACGTGCACCGGTACGCATCTCGCATGAAGTCTCGGTTTTCAAATAAACAAAATATTTATCACACAAAAAGTAAATTCAATGTAATATATAAAGAAAAAAAGAATTTTTGCAGAAGAGCTCATTACACTGCACTTCCTAATATCAATTATTTCTCGCGGCTCTCTATATTTTTGTGGGCCAAGGACACCGCAAAGGGAAGTGCCGAAGCCATTTACAGGTTAGCCAACTGCAAACGAACGAATGCGAGAAGGGAGTCTAATGGGCTCAAGGGCACAGAACCTTCAGTTATGTTGCCAGCAGTAGCTGTCACTTTATCTCATCCTTGGGAAAGTCGCTCTATATCGGGTGTGCTACACAATGTTTTATATTCCAGGCGCATGTTTTCTTGAGCTCTGGCATATCTTACGCCCTCTCACGAATGTCACGTGGTTGAATTATGAATAAGAAACAGCAACAAGTGTTTTTGATAATTGACATCAAGGCATGGTTTGCTCGCGTGCAAAATAAACTATTTTCTACCCCGAAAGGGAGCTAGAGATTTGATTGATGCCGTCGATTGATTGATAATGATTCCGGCCGCGTCAACTACTGAGGTCATTAGTCCGTAAGTGGAGTGCATGTTTTTTCATCGGAAGGTAGATCTCGGAAGATCGGTTCATCGGAAGATCTTCCCCCGCTGGATGGGGAGATCCGGTGCCGACCTATCGTCGACTAGCGGGGTTTTTCCCTAACCAGGTATCTCCCACCAGCAGGGACTGCCCCAGCCAGGACAAGTCCTAAGACCCTGACCGGTCTTCCGGAATGTGTGGTAGTGTAGTGCATGTTAGTGTAAGTGTATATGTAAGGTGCGAAGATGGGACATGGAAGAGGAAGGAAAGATCGCGAGCGATCCGTGGCCCGTTTAGTAGGGTACTGCTCGGGCATTCGCCTGGTGTTGATCGGAGAAACCACGGAAAATACCGATCAGAGCAGCCGGCCGCTAGAACTCTCCTCCAGACAGCAGCTGAATTCGACCTAGCTGAAAAGCTATTGTCGAAAATCCTGCCGCCGTCAGGACTCGAACCTAGGACCTCCCGGTCGGGGGTAGTGCAGCGACATCAGTTGAAGCACTGAGCCACCTCTCCCGGTAATCCCGTCGAAATAAGAACACCTCCCCACTTCTTTTCAGCCTGTAAAAACAAGGACTCGAAAAAAGGGTGCACAGATTACATTGTGTTCAAGTCTTTACTGCGTGCGTCTGTTGCTGCGCTTCGGAAGATGCAGCGTTGGCCACGCTGTGTCGCTGTTGTCACGTGCTCACTGCATGCTCGCTCGCGCATCAAGCAAAACGAATACCGCATACCATCTCAAATTTTATTTAAAGGAAATCATTTAAAAGATGGAATTATTGAACAAAGATGACTGAAAGAAGCGGTCTCAAAAGTGAAAGTGATATGATATCGCATACGACTTCCATCTCTATTACTGATTATCGCCTGAACGCAGGGCTGCCAGGTTAGAGAATTTTGTCCCCAAAATGGCGAGTTTTTCTCATTGTGGGGAAAGAATTGGGAACATCAATGGACGGGAAATATTTGGGTATTTTGGGGGGAAATTATTTGTATGCGGAGTCGAGATAGGAATATTATTCTCTGGATTATTATGAGTTAAATATAAACAATAAACGTTATTCTCGCTCATTTTCGTGTTTCAAAAAGATAAAAATATGTGACTAACATAGAAAAAAAATATTGGAAAAACGAAGATAATGCACGGCTTTGAGCAGCTCAGAGGACGATGTTTGTTTGATTTTAATTTAAAGTGACAGCCAATGGAATCGTCAGAGAGCGCTCATAAAATGTTTGGGGACTTTCGTTTCAGTGGGGAGGTTATTTGGGGAAATTCCATAGCAGTGGTGGGGAAAGAGATCGCAACACATCTGAAAACCCTTCCTGAACGGTGATCGAATCAGTAATCTAGTTTGTACACCACAATTCTACCTGGAAATTGTTGGTGGACAAACTGAGCGGTCAACAGGTTTATTTGGGGTTCTCCATGATATTTCACATCAATATCAATATATATATATATATATATATATATATATATATATATATATATATATATATATTTTGCATTTTAGGGTTGGGTTAATCTGACTTTTGTCAGCTAGCGGTGTTCCCAAGCCTGGGTTCTGTTTTACTTTCTCGCTATGGAGTAGAGAGAAAGTTATGTAATGCTGCGCGAAAAAAAAAACGAATTTTCCGCTAGAAAACTTGTTACAGAGTCCTGGTAACGAAAAAGTGGATAAATCCAGCTGCTAAATTTTAAAAAAATCTAACACTTGGTGCAGTCAGAATCCATGTTTTGTGAGTCCTTTATAGAGAAAAATCGATCGACGGTTGTCTGTCCGTCCGTCTGTGAACAACGCTAGCGGCTAAATCGTTCCGCCGATTTTATCCAAAATTGATACTCTGCTATCGATCTGGCTCATGTAACGCCCTTTTGAGTTTGAAACCGATGTTTTAATTTTGGGGGGTACTTGACATACAGCCCCTGGGACATTTTCCGAGTTTTCAAAAAAAAATGGCTTCTTCGTTTTTGATTATTTTTTGTTGTTCGTTCGTGCGAAGAGAATGGTGAACTTTAAGAGAATGGTGCACGTTGCATGTTCGCTGAAAACCCTGATTATTCGAAAATTGCAAATGTTCAAAAATTTTTTGGAGTCTTCCTACAACTAAAATATTAAAGATTTTTACCTTAATGAAATCTGCTCCTTAAAGATAGATTTTGATATAAGATCATTCAGCCGTCCACTGTTTTTTCTGTGAGTAGGTTTCAAGTTTGATAACAAATGGCAGAGTAATACAATAAAGTTTGTTACAAGAATAGTTAACTTCAGAAGTACTAAATGCAATAGATACTACCCAAATACAATAAATACTAACTAAATACGTAGGACTATCTACTTACCAATCCTACATTTATAATCTCGCTCTAATCCCTTCTATCCTGATTGATGGTAGTTGCATTACGTCATCATCGGAGGAGCTGAGGTTATTGTTTGTGGCTAGGAAGCTACAATCTATTTTGCTATCAAATGACTCAGCGCAAAAAGATTGGCACGCAGTACGTAGAGACGAACCGAAACTTTGTTGAGACGAACCGACAAAGATAGTGAAGGCCGTTTCCAAATATATAAATATTGGAGAGTTGTAGAAATACAGGTATAAAAGACGATCTTCTGATTAAGGATCCAGGAGGTATCAACCACAAAATGTATAGTAGTAAATACAATCACAAATGGTACAACTACTAAGAGGTAACAACTACAAAGTAATGAACTTTGTGGTTGATACCTCCTGGATTCTTAATCTTTATGGATTGCCACAAAATCTTCGTTACCACCACGCAATGTACACCATCTCGTGTAAGATCCAGAGCGGAGCTCCCTGGCAGAGGCATTGCAGTGAAAATAGTTGATGTCCTGAACCACCTCAGCTGATAAATGGCTAGTAAATGACAAATGATATGCATTTTTTTAGAGAATAATTACTCCAGTCACGCACTAGCTATCGTGGATAGTGACTATAAAATGGCTAGTAAATGACAAATGATATGCATTATTTTAGAGAATAATTACTCCAGTCACGCACTAGCTATCGTGGATAGTGACTATAAAATGGCTAGTAAATGACAAATGATATGCATTTTTTAGAGAATAATTACTCCAGTCAACGCACTAGCTATCGTGGATAATAACTAGAAAATGACTAGTAAATGACAAATGAGATAATTTTTTTTGGAGAATAAGTACTCCAGTCAACGCACAAGTTATTATGGATATTGACTAGCAAATGGCTAGTAAATGAATAAAAAATTACAAAACGATATACACCTTTAGATAATAATTACTCCAGTCAACGCACGTGGATAATGACTAGCAAATGGCTAATAAATGACAAATGAGATGCACTTTTAGAGAATAATAACTCTAATAAAATCGCACTAATTATTATGGATAATGACTAGCCAACATGATTAATTTATCCATTGTCTAGATGATATTGTAATTATACATAATGAATAGCCATCATACATAATCAGTGATTAATCACTAATACGGAAATAGTAACGTGGATGGAGTTACAGTACAGTACATCGTCAGTACAGTAACGTAGGAGAAGAATTGTACTGACGATCGAAGGATAACAATACGAGTTGGTATTGGTACGAAATGTACTGACGATCGATAAGCCATATTTCATTGAAGTGTGTATTTTTTTTTTTAAATTGCGATTGAAAAGAAAGCTGATGACTTACCCCGGAAATATGATGACGACAAAAACACTGACGCCAAGCCAACTCGAAACTAAATGACAGAAGGTGTACTCCTCCATTGTCAGTAAAAGGAGGTGAACAAAAAGCAGCAAATACAACAACTAGTTTCATAACATTAGCGACTGCCGCTGTGATAACGGAGTTGAGATGTGGTTCACTAGTCAGCGTCTAGGCTGCCACGAAAATCCTCCTCGATGACACAGCTCATAACGAACGATAGTCTTTATTTTGATTAGAATGCTAGTTGACCTGCCGCATCAGTATGACTTGTCCATTCATTCCGTACTGCAAGTTGTGGTTAGTGACGTAAGTATGACTTGTGCAGACCAGATCATTTTTGAAATCGTAATCTTTTACTTACATGCATTTTTACTTTCTCGCATTTACGAAGGTGTTTCGTAAGAAGAGAATTGCGTAATCGCGCCAGAAAACGAGGAATTTTCGGTAGAAAATCTCTTATTGCCGTAGCCTGGTATCAAAAAAATGCATAAACCCCGTTGCTAAATTTTTGGGGCGTCTTCCTACAACTTTATTATTGAAGATAGAGATTTTTCCTCTCAGAAATATATTCCTCAAAGACTGATAAAAAGACTTCTAAAAAGAAAAATATTTCTTCAAGTAACACAAATGTTTCAAAGATAAAAAAAAATTCCATACATGAAAAAAAACAGAAAACTTACTCATCTAATTTTCGATAACTAATCATAAAACGAAGAACTATTGCAATAGACGACAAAGGTTGAACTCAAATTTGCGCTCTTGAAGGTGTGACTATTATCCCGAAACAGTAACTTATATTTTTAAAATATTCGTACAAAATCACAGAATTTAATCTTGTTTATTTGTAACACTCAATATCACCTATTCACAGTTTTTAGAAGATCAGAGTCGTCTACAATTTTTCCATTCAATACATGTTAGTGAAACTTTACGCATCATTTCAAAGCGTTTTTTATCCATACATGCCAGGAATTTCTGTTTAATTGCCTTAATCGCCAATACGGTTATACTGTGAGTGTAAAAAGTGTTCCTACACATAAGGATTTCTACAAAAAAAGTTTTAATTGGTTTACGTGAAGCAAAAAGTTTAAATCATCATCCGTTTTCCATCCCAAGAAAATATGTTGTAATTGCCTTCGTACGAAAAATTACATTTTTCCAAACTCACTCGTTCTATTTACATGATGTTTTTGCGAACTCTAACCTTTTGTTCTGTTGACTTCATTTACATAATATTGTCTTCTAGGTACTCTTTCATGATAGCCATTTTGTCTAAAAAAATATCGCAGTGCTTTCACATACATTTATCTGCAATTCATTTTCAAATTCACTCGGTATTTTTGATGCACTTAATCGCGGATTTTTCTTCACTTTCCGCAGAATTGACCGACCATCTGCTCCACTAAGTTTTTTTGGACGTCCAAGTTTTCTGACGTTTTCCAATGTTTTCCTTACACTAAACCTACCAATGACACCCAGAATGGTATTCCTTGGTCTGTTAAAAATCTAAGAAATTTCCCGCAACGATTTCCATAGATCATGCAACCTGATGATAATTTTTATCTTTTCCAGCTTGGTTTCCTTCCCTTTGCGACCCATTTCTTCTTTTCGTAAAACATACAGACGTCTGTCAATTATCTCTCAAACACTATGCAAGGCCACTGCTGCCTACCCTCCCTAGTGTTACAAATTTCCCATGGGTCAGGCGGAGGGGAGCTAAAACCGTTACAGTTGTCTTTGCTGTACGAATACTTTTTGCGTCCCGAGATTTCACATTTCAGGACGTTTCACCAGTTCTATCTACTTGGTGAATGAATTTTTTTGCTGTTTTTGTTATTAACTTTTTCTTACACTTAGGTTAATACTATATGTATTGATTATAAGTTAATTATTGCCTACCGGGAGCGGTGGCTCAATCCATCAACTGATATGCCTGCAGTACCTTTGATCGGGAGGTCCTAGGTTCGAGTCCTGATGGTGGCAGGGTTTTCGACACTAGCTTATCAGCTGGATCGAATTCAGTCGCTGTCTGGAGGAGAATTCTAGCGGTGGGCTGTTCTGATCGGTAGTTTTCCGTGTTTTTTCCGATCAAAACCAGACGAATGCCAGAGCAGTACCCTAACAAACGGGCCACGCACCGCGCGCTATCTTTCCTTCCCATTCCTTGTCCTATCCTCTCCCCTTACACGCACACTTACACTAACATGCACTACACTACCACATATTCCGGGAGATCGGTCGGGAGCTTAGAGCTTGTCCCGGCTGGGGTGGTGCCCCGCTGGTGGGAGATACCTGATTAGGGGAAAACCCGCTAGTCGACGGTATGTCGGCGCCGGATCTCGCCATCTAGTGAAGGAAGATCACCGCCACCTCCAGATGAAAAAACATGCACTACACTTACGAACTAATGACCTCAGTATTTTTCGCGCCCCGAATCCCTAACAATCAATCAATCCAACAAATAAATATATAAGTAAATAAACAAAATAAATAAATAATAAAGGACTCTTACCCTAGTTCCCTAGTTACCCTAGGGAATGATTGGGGAACATACAATAGCTACACATTTTTTCGATCCAAAATTCTTCAGTTGCAAGTTCGCAAAATCCTGTACACATGATCAAACACGATAAAATATGCGTGTTTTGATCGTGGATTCCTCTCCCACAGCATACGGTCCTACATATGTTCGTTAGTTTTGATACACATTCGATAACGTAGTATGTGCGGTCGGGGTTATCGTGTTGGGCACTAGAGAAAGACAGCTGGAGAATAGTATTCCACTTGACTGGACGGCCTCTCTGAATGATAGGGAAGAATTTAATTGTGTTTAATATGAATTTGCACTATTGGTAGGTTATTAATACTTCCATTGTAATATCTGAATTAATGATTTTTTATAGCATTTTTAGCAGCGCCTCTGACCGGGAGGTCCTAGGTTCGAGTCCTGACGGTGGCAGGATTTTCGACACTAGCTTTTCAGCTAGGTCGAATTCAGTCGCTGTCTGGAGGAAAATTCTAGCGGCCGGCTGCTCTGATCGGTAGTTTTCCGTGGTTTCTCCGATCAACACCAGGCGAATGCCGGAGCCGTACCCTACCAAACGGGCCACGGACCGCGCGCGATCTGTCCTTCCTCTTCCTTGTCCTATCCTCTCCCCTTACACACACACACTTACAATAACATGCACTACCTACCACATATTCCGGGAGACCGGTCGGTGGGAGAGTCCTGGTTAGGGGGAAACCCCACTAGCCGACGGTAGGTCGGCGCCGGATCTCGCCATCCAGCGGGGAAAGATAACCGCGCATATCCCGAGAAAAAACATGCACTACACTCACGGGACTAATGACCAAAGCAGTTGACGTGCCCGGAAACACGAAAAAATCAAATCAATCCTTGTTCTTGTCCCATGCGCTAAATATGAATCATTCAAAAGTACCTGGGTTTCGAAAAGGAATAACATATGCGCAAACTCTGAAAACATTCGGTCCCAAATAACCAACTGCTCCATGACTCTTGACATTCAAGCTTTCTTAACACCAATTATATCCCGTTTGCAAAACACCACTGATAAACTATTAACTAATATTGTGAACCAAATTTTGTATTCTCTCGAGCAAATGTAGAGCAGTGTCAACGGCTTTACAGCCTAGATTATTCTATAAATTTCCTCAGAAATAAAATAATTGTTAAAAAATATATCTCTTCGATATCATTCCTCTCTCATGAAAACACATTCCACCAACATAAAATGATAATGCATATATTAAACAAATAGTACATTAAACAAATATTCTGCAGGTACCATATTGTTGTATTAACTGAAAATATAAAGTAGTATGATAAATGTTGTATAGGTTTGTATTTTGTTACTCTGAATTTTTATTATATGAAAATATACGTGAAATAAAATGTTTAAGATCGGTACAGCAATAAATACACGAAGAAATTCATTGTTCGAAGTGCACATTCAGTGTTAAAATTCGTTCAGTTCTCTTCAAATTCTCCAGAAGGAACTATTACGAGAGCAATATCTGTTGTTTCTTAATCAGTAATTAATTGTAAACGGTTAAGACTGAAAGGCCATTTAATTAAATGAATTGAAATAATTAAATTAATTTTGTCTACCTTTCGTATGAAAACTTGCATACCTATATAGTTAAAGAAAAATGGCAGGTGATATATCAAACAAGTATCAAAACATTATCCATACAGCTCAAGTTTTGGTTTTTAATTTTACTTTTTAATTGTTGTTACGTTCAGCCAAAATAAAGGAGATGATGAAAACAATTACAAATATCATCTCAGATTTGAAACCCGCTCCCAAATCATTCACTACCATGACGACTCTTTCAATTTGACATGAATTTTTGATTGGTCGAATTTCTAGTGGCAGGCATATTTTGTTGCAGGTGATCTGTTAGTGGTAGAAGTGGAGAGGAGGCAGCAGTGTTAGCCAGCACCCAATCTGCGACGTATTCGTCACTTGGTAAGCTAATGTATTCCTATTTATCTCTTTTACTTCGCTCGCATGCTAAATGTCGTATTGTATGCAAATCCAGAAGTTTTATACACGATATTATGGAAGTATTTGTGGTCATACAAAAAAGACAAGAAACTTTAAAAATGTATTAATTCTAGAACAGCCGTTTATTGCCTATTGGACAGCATGCGAATTAGATTGCCGTCTTTGTTGGTTTCGAGGCCCCAATCTATTGTGTTGGGAGCATCATATTTTCACTCTAAAAAGAGTGAACTAGGATTAAATTATTTTATACACGATATTATGGAAGTATTTGTGATCATACAAAAAAGACAAGAAACTTTACAAATGTATTAATTCTAGAACAGCCGTTTATTGCCTATTGGATAGCGTGCCAATTGGAAGTGCCGTCTTTGGTGGTTTCGGAGCCCCAATTAATAGTGTTGGGAGCATCATATTTTCACTCTAAAAAGAGTGAATTAAGATAAAATAAAACAGCGTATCTACTAAGATTTTAAACCATTGTCTTGGGCAAAAAAATAAAATAAAATTCTAAACCAAGATATGCAAATTGAAGTGAAGCTGATATTACGAATCTGCCGAAAAGCCAGGTTTTGAAATAAGATTTTAATGTGTTAACGGTCAAATCTGGCTGTAAGGAAAAGCTCAAGTTTCCACGAATAAGCATTGAAAGACCCACCTATCAATTAGGGTTAAGAAAAGTTTTAGTAATAAAGGTACTAAACGATGAAAGTATCTCTTAAAGAAAGATAGAGGGGAAAACCGGAAAACTACTTTTGGGTACCTCGTTGACCTCCTTAATGATATGCAACTGTTAATATCTTAACTCAACGGAACTCAACAATAACTCGGAACGAAGTTATTGTTGCCGCTAATCGTACAAGCAAAAATAACCCGGAACAATTTTGTCGAAGCGTGAACATCATGCTTTTGAGGATTTGTCTTCCAGAGCTAGATATTCTTACAGTTTCAAAAAACTGTAAGTGATTTTTTAAAATTAATGAATTACTGCACTTATTTTTCGAATGTTTTAAAGTGACCGATGACATCAGGTCATTGTTACACCTCCTGCCTTAAAAATGAATTTTTAACACTGGTAAGCACATTTCTGAGGCCACGAGCCCAATTGACGTTCGCGAATTAATTTAAAAAATTCATTTTATAAGGCAGGAGGTGTAACAATGACCGAATGTCATCGGCCACTTTAAAACGATCGAAGAAAAAAGACCTTGCGGTACTGTCTTAATTTAGACCTTGTGTATCGCATATAGCAATTGGATCAGTCCATCTCTCACCGTTAGATTCCCCTCCGATCCACCAATCAAGGTAGAAAAGGTATTGTGATGAATATTGCGTCATCTGCCAGCACCACCACGAACTACCTGTATGCGCGGATTACGTCATCGGCCGGCAGCCCTCCAACTAGCTAGTCCCAGAGGGTTCTGGGCGTATCGCAAAGTCCAGAAAATTCTCGACGGCGCCCTTCGAGTATAAATACGCGGCGGCCGGCGACCGCGAGTCAGTCTTAAGTCCGCAGTGGAAGTTGAGCTGTGAAGTGTGTGCATCGCGGTGAATAGCAGTGCAGTGATTGTGCTCAGTGACGTGAACCGTGGTCAGTGCATCGAACTGTAGTCAGTGCAGGGGACTGTGGCCAGTGCATCGAATATTGGACAGTGCTTAGGACTGTGCGACAGTGTAAGAGAAGTGAACAGTGAAAATAAATACTCAAGTGAAGTGTAGTGTAAATAAATAATCAAGAGAAGTATAAAGAATAATCAAGTGAATCTGTACATAAATCAAGTGTTTTCAGTGATTGTGTTAAGAAACAAAATAAACGATTTTGTTAAAATAATAGGAGAGTTTTAATTTACCACCATAGAATCGTAACAGTATCAATCAACACGTCTCCGACTTATGGTGAGGAACTGATCATTTTTCTCGGATTAACTTAAAAGATTCTAACAGACTTCTTGAAGAAGAACGTGCTGGAGGGAAGGATTTTGAGCAACTAAAAGCGATGTGGAGGGCTTCAGGCGTCTTTAGAAGTGGTTAATAGCTCATTCCTTCCTCTTGACAAGACGAACTGATTGGCACAACTCATAGCCGGATCCCTCAAGAATATTGTAGTATAATTCTAAAAGAAGACGTGTTTTTAATGGTTTCAGTGCACCTGTATTGGATAAATGCTATTGCTTTTTTTGGCGTGACATGAATCGTTCCAACTTGGTTCTTCCGATTATCGAAAATTAGTTTATTGTTTGTTACGTACCCTCGCTACTTTGAGTTGACGTCATGAAACCTTTTGAGTCGGCAACTATTCGTTTTGAGAAACCAAAACAGTCTAACCTCTAAACCGATTTTAAATATTATTTCCTTATTACTGATGTTATTTTTACTTTGAAAACTAACATTTTTCACCAAGTTGTTTTAAATCTATTTTTTCGATACAACCTAATATTAGGAATAGTTTGACACTTATGTACAATCTCTATGTCTTGTTTAGTCACTCCCAAGGCATGATTTCTCATAAAATGAAATGACGTTTCTTGGCATACAAATCATGCTTATAAAACAGTCTTGTTACAACACTTACAAAAGTAGGTGAGGTGATTGTGAAGCCATCTATCAGCAATCTATTACTCTAAACGTGTTTGCGGCAATGCTCGTGAGGTAGCAGCACACTTGTTTATCATGAAGATACCAGAGCATCACAGAACACGAAGATAATACAGACACAAATTTTCGCTCAAATTCTGAATTCGCATTGAATCAATATTTGACAGGGTCTTGAATATCATTTGCATGAACAGCTGCATTTTCCAAAACACCAAGTCCTTTTCAAATTAGGTGTTTTGACAGTTAAATCCTCATTTCCATTCCTTTTCAGCCTTTCAATATTTCTATTTCCTCCCGGTTTATACTACAGAGGTTTCTCCGGTTATCTGTATTTTTTTAATATCTTGTACAACCAAAGCTCTCTTTTTTATTTTGTAATGTACTGTTTCAGTTCCAGCGTTTATGAAGTTTCGCTACTCCTTTTTTTTTTTAATCGTTTGTCGCTCGCAAATTTTCTTTTTCAATTCTCCTTACTTGAAGTGGTAACGAAGCAAATAAGGATAAATAATTTTATCCCCCAACAAAACCAATTTCAGAAGTACCACTTTGCAGTTTTGCAAATTTCTTCATTTTTCGAAAACAACAACAACATCGAATTGCAAGGTATTGGATTTGGTATTACATTTTCTGGAAATGGGATAGTTTAAAGAAATAATCCATTAATAAAAACATAATCGAGATGTAATTAACTTCAAGTAATATGTTCACGAGATTATAGCAGGAAATTCCATTTGAATTTTCTTTACAAAAATATTTATTCTTATTTCTATTTACATTACATCTTCGGTTTTAAAAGATACTTCTAAATCACACTTGTAGAAAAATGTGGCAAGCAACACTTCTTAGTCATTGTAAAAATTATTTATTAAAAACAATAGTTGTACATTGACCTTAGTAATAATTTGACATTCAGTTCTGCTTTTGTTTGAGTTTATGAGTAGACTCTCTTCTGCAACAAATTTTATATAACGCAACCATCAACAAAGTAGGTATAATAAGCAAGAACGCTATTACGTCAATGAGGAAATACTGAAAGAAGTTGAGATTTTTGGCGCCAGTTTGGAGATGAGGGGCTCCTTTGTGGCGGATGACGTATTCCGTCCAGTAAACCGCGCTCTGCAGAGGCTTGTGAGGGTTGTCTTGGAATGTTTCCGACAGCGCCTTGATGTTCTGCCTGTAACTGGATACATATTATTTTTTAAAAATGCTGTTTACTTAGAGTCGCATCGGGAGAGGTGCCTCAGTGCATCAACTGATGTCACTGCAGCACCTCTGTCTGGGAGGTCCTAGGTTCGAGTCCTGACGGCGGCAGGATATTCGACACTAGCTCTTCAGCTAGGTCGAATTCAGT
>BLKR01016594.1:0-23913 GCA_011170035.1 Teleogryllus occipitalis | reverse complement strand
ACAGGCTGTGATGTATCGACGCTTGTGGACAATCGTGACTTAAGTGTTCTTCAGCGGAGGTCGTGGAGAATTCACTGGCGTATATGGAGTCTAAAGTTTCTAATACTGGATCCTCATATTTGACTGGCGGCGGGTGATGATTCAATAGCTGCGTGGGGAGTGGTCCATCAACTCTTCTGGGCGACCTACGTTTAAGTGCTCTCTAGCGGACACGCCAAGTTTTCCTAAGACGTGCCTCATTGGTCTTTCGACACAATTAACACCGAAGAACTATAGAAGTAGTGACCGTTAAGGGAACCCAGAATTCGTATGCTCATTAGATGACGTGCCGGATTCGAAGGTTGTGGAAAGAGAGTTCGTGGGTGTGTAGTGCCTTAAGGACGCTCTCCTGGTGCCTGCCACTGTTGTTTTCCATATTCTGATGGCTGGGAAAATAAGTTAACACATGTGTTTAAAGAATCGAGCCCATTGTTCTGTGAAAGCAGACTTTCATAACGTAAAATAAAATACAGAATATGAAGTCCTATCTTTTAGTTTGATTTACAAAGTACGCTTAAAAAGGTTTGAAATTCTTAGCATAAACTTTTGCGTTTGTACTTTCTTTTGGTATGGGGTCTAGCTTGCGGATGGGAACTCTGAAGAATGTTTGGCTTCGTTGCCCAGCGGTATAAGTCAATCATATACCATCTAAATCTAATCTTAATTGAATATAAATTCATTAAAAAGATGGATTGGTTAGTATTGCTACGCATCCTATGGATAGATTAATACGGCTACAAAATGTACTTAAAACAATATTTATTGATCAGCAATACAGATCAACTACATATCTCTGCTTCGCATCTTAAACGAACGTGAATTGAAGGGCTAGGGTGTAAAAGATGATAAGACTCAAAATCGTCTTTTTAGTGATTCTATAATTTTTCCTCCCATCTGTGTAATATCTCCCATTCTTCAGCATGACCCTCAAATATTTCAAAATATGACTCGTGTGTGGTCCTCGATTGATATTTTTTTATGTAAGCTTCTTAAACTCCTCAATACAAAATATTCATTCGATAATATCTCGAAAGTTATTTCATGTTGTCCATACGAACGCTTCAATTCATTGAAAATAAATTTGCTCCAAATGTATTTCAGAAATAGAAATATCTGTTGTTGAGAAAAAGAATAATGTCTTCGCAGAAATATTTTTTTATTTATATCTAATCATATTTTTAATTTTTATTCACATCTGGATTCTTTAAGACCATTGCAAATATACAAAAATAGAATTCAATAATTTTGTGAATAGGGATGCCCATCGACGAACCAGCCTGGCTTAGTAAACGCAGGCTTGGAATGTTGGCATACATTTTTGCGCGCACACTTGCATTCAGGCCCGGGTGGGGCCCCTTGTGGATAGGAAACCTGAAGTACAGACTTCATTGGCCTCCGATACAGATCAGCCCCCTCCCCCTGCTTCGAATCTTCGTCGCCCTTGCCCGCGCTCCGAAGGCCGCCTGCCTTTCTTTTCTCCTGGAGAACCCAGCAGAACCCTTTCCTTTTCCGTTGGCTTCGCAGGCCTCGCATTTGATTTGTTCTGCTGTTAAGAAACACGCGCTGTGGGATAATGGCTTCGGAACTCCTCTACTCTCCCGGTGCAGCGGAGAACAGAAGTAATATCTTAATGATTCTCGTGAAAGGGGACTTCACATTGTCAGGATGAGAAAGCTCTTTTCCACGGTGTCGTGGCAATGACGCTTTGAGTATTGTCCTCTCGGTTTTCTGCTGGATTTTAATTTACTTTTTTCCCCTGGCAGTAGGCTAGTTTGTTTCGTGGTGCTTATGAAATCTCGGTATTCAGGATACTCAATACGTTTAAGAATTGCACATCAGATGCGTGAATCCGCCGTTGTATTAGTTACGTTACATTAGTCACGTCTTTTTTCAAAGAGAAATATAATTGATGAAGATTACGTGAGAAGTTGTCACTGCGGTGTCGAAATGGCAATTCAGGATTAGATTCACAAGAACGAACTGGATTCACAATGCATTTCACAACACGTCATTTTTAAACACTTAACTAAGTGCTTAATTTGAGCAAATTAATTTTTATTATAATATGAAAATATACAGCATATTTCATAGGTAGTGTCTACATCATTATGCACTTCATAGATATTATTTATGAAAATGTACAACCAACTTCAAAATATGAATTGCAACTGAGGGGTCTCTTACAAGAAACAAACAAGTCCAAAATTTCATATTTTGAACTATTTTACCAAGCCCTATAGCTAGAGATATCTGCTGGAACATTTCTTTTCTGCAAGTGTCAAACACATTGAATGATACAAGGTAATTCATAAATACATTACTATGTACGTCAACGTTATGAAGTTTTCGGTGTCTCCTGAAAAATCTGGAATTTCGACTAGTATGGTTCTTATAAGAAATCATTCAATTGAAATTAAGAAAAAATTATTTTGAATATACTCCTAACGGTCATTTATTTTGCTTCTGACAATAAATGTATATGTCTCCTCACACCAAACTTTGCAAGCAAAAAGTAAATAAAATCACTAACATTTCACGTACGTTACCTCGTAAACCGTGTGGTGTCGAATGTTCCTAAAACTATATTTTCGTAACAAAATGTCATTGTAGAGTAAAATCGTTTAATACAGATTTATCTCTCGTCAGTAACTTGATGCTTAAATCTCATCTCAGTAAAACATGCTATGCTTTTCCAAGCGGAATCTGCTATTACTTGCCAAAACGGCAGTTTGGTTCGCAAAGCACACGGTACTTAACGAAAACATAAAAACCTATAATTTTGCAGAGTAACGGATTTTTGCAGTACGTATTTTACGGTAGAAGACATTTTTCTTTTAAGCTTGCGCACTTATTGTAACGCGTGTTCCACTTTTCGTGGAGCGAAAATAACATGCCCACATTTTACTGCATGAAACTCTACGGACATGAACTCGCAAAAAATATTATAATAAAATGGAAAATGAAACAAAGGTTCACATGAATCCTTTAATTTCCCTTTTTTCTGCTTCTTAACGCATGCGCAATTTCCGGCCATTGTAGAAACCTCCCACTATTCGTAGTTACGGTTAAGCTGTCCCACAGCGAGTCTCGAATGAAAACGTGGGTTTGGGAAAGTAATTACTAGACCTTGATTTAAATAATTTTTCCATCCTACTATATAGTAGTGGTAAAAGAAATTTTGTGGAGTCTTCTTTTTCTGATTATCAATAGCGCAGGAAACTCAGGTTTATTTGTTTACCATATTTTTATAAGTATTGCCTTATTTGAGACAATTTCGTTTCTTGGTCGGTTTCCTTGCCCAAGTAGCAAATTTGCCTTTACTCGTATCGAGATATGTTTTTCAAGAATATAGTGATAGGTTGAGGAAGATAAATATGGTTTTCTCCCATTCTTTTTGATTTCGGTCAACGGTCAATTGAATGGTCATTTGCGCCTCAGACATCGCCTACTCGGAACACTGGACATACCAACGTGAACGAAACTGTAGAAGAGGAAAGAGGAAAAAGGTAAATGGAAACAAAATTATATTTATATATATATATATATATATATATATATATATATATATATATATATATATATATATATATATATATATATGTATATATAATTCACCTTCTATTTTGGCTTCAATAATCCTTTTCGTTTATATTATGACCGTTCCTCATAATTTGTCCTGACCAATTATGTGATGAATGTTGAATTAGTACTTCTGCATTGCTCTGGAGAATATTAAAAACGGGGTGTGTAGTAAATCTACACTCAAGTTACATTTTTTGCGTGATAAAATCGTTTATTCTTCACTGGCCGAACTGAATAGGTGAAAATGAATGTAATATTTCCATGAATTTATGTATTTGGCTTTGGAGAATATTAAAGCGTCAATAAATTAAGTAAAGGGTACTTAAATACGAGAAATCAGATGCAGGTCGCGAACGTATTTAACAAATGTTTTTGAAACTTGGCCCTTTTAAACGTTTTTCATCTGCACAACTTTTCAATTCACTTTTTAAAATGATTTGCTCTAGCATAATTGAACCATTTTTTCTAGATGTTCGCTTAGACGCATCAATCATTTGTCTAATCCTTTCTGTTAGGGCATATAAATGATTTAGCTGACAGGCAGAGGGAATTCGAGACTCTTGACCTACTCAATCCTTATCGCTGACGAAAGTGCACAGTCATGCATCTTTCACAAGCATAGCAGTAGATGATAGTTTATTTTCAAAATTTTTTCTCGATACCCCCTTGGTACAGAAAATGTAATTAAAAGTTTGAGGACAACAAAGATACATCGGTTCAAAGTCTAAGTAAAAAAAAATATGTCTTTTAAAAGTCGTTTTTCCTTCCAAAAGTCACGGAAATTATGGTAGGTGGCCTTTAGATTTTATGGTGTTTTTGCTTTCAGTAGCTTTACAGATTCGACAAGATATCGAAAATGTTGAAAACTCCTCCTCCAACGCAAACGTAAGATCTCGCAATTTTTGGCGGAACGATTTTGCATTAACTACCCAAGCCGTTCTTGTTTTCCTCTTTTCGTGGCGTGTGCTGAGTTTCAGGGGCCAATCCAGCCTCGTTCACCTTGTGCCATTTGAAAGTTTGTAGATTCCGACTGAGTGTGGAATGTTACCTTGACTCTGAGCAGCGGTTGAGACAGGTGAATGCCGATCACTTCTCCCTTGATACAAATTAATTTTGAGCGATTCGTTCAATTCTCAGTTGATACCACGATGCTTCGTCGTTCAATTCTTAATGAATTTTGGGATGTTCAATTCGCTCAATAACGAGTTTATTTTGCGTGCAATTCAGACTTATATTATTGTACCTATAATAAATTTCAAGCATGACGGCGCAATAGATTCATATATCGTTATTCATCTAAAGTATGAGTTATAATCAGGTTCTGAGAGAATCGCGGTCTCTTCTCAAATGCCATAATCAGTTATTTTGTTAATGGAAGTGACACAAAAACGTTTCTATGCGACGATTTCTGACACCCAAGAAAACGAAAATTCAGTCACATTCGAATTCAAATAAGTTGTCACGTTTACTCAAACATCCAAAACCGCATTCTGCCTTTTTTGAGTATTTGAGCAAACGTAATTTATTATTCTTCCCTTCCTAATTTATTATTCTTACAATTGCCTTGTCAAATGCCCTGGTCTTACTAACGACCCAAGTATGGAATACGCTCGGTCGGGCTGTAATGAGCGTCGCCATGTGCTCCAGGTGTTGAACATTAATATAACCGCGTAGAAAATATCTCTTATCGCAAAGATTTGACCGGCCCTCACGCAACAATAGAGTGACATAAATGTTTGTTGAGGTGAAATATTCAGGGCCATAGGTTCAGAAATACACTGTAAGAGATATTGAAATCGACTGAAACTTGAGACATACGTACCATAGTATATTTTGAAATAGATGTCTCAACTCACTCTTAGGGGGTCTAATCGAAGACACCGCACTCATTAAAGTTGTTCGAAAAATTAGCTACAGAGAATTCTTCGCTTAAATCTCGAAAGGGAACTCGAAAAATCGACGCAATCTGCATATAATGTTTTATATAATAATAATTTTAAATTAATGTATAATTCTTGATCAATGAATAACAAGCAACACATTTTAATCTCATGTTTTACCTACGCATATTATCTACGCACGTAATCTACCGATATGCGTGTTATTCAGATTTAAAACAATTTTCCATAAAAATGAGCAAGACAAAAAAGTTAAAGTAATGTTATACGCGAATTAATATATATCAGTCGTTTAATCATTCGATTATTTTTGAGAAGTTATTTATACAATTTATCCATTTTTTGGATGTGGTATCTTCGGCGGCGTAGGCTGGTTTGTATATGCTTACAGGAAGGTATGGGGCATAATCCCTCATGATATTCCGGTCCAAACTGGAGCAGAAGAATGACAAGAGAAGATCGTGTGTGGGACATATCCCGCTTCACAGCGAGCTACTCCAATATTTGCTTGAAAGTGATTAGGGAAACTACAGAAATCGCTAATCAGAGCAGTCGTGCGCAAAACTCCATCCTGACAGAGTCTGTGCCTGATATTCAACACTTCGATCAAATTTATGTCACCCACCTGGATTCCTAATTGTTGTTTCTCATAATTTTATTCATTATTTTTTTTAATTGAACAGGTTTACAAATTACTTTTAGTGCAGAATCTTTATCTCGATCTTAGTTTGCTTCGAGTTTCATAGTGATCTTTAAAGCGAAACTGAGAAGGCTACTAGAAATTAAATGTACCTTCTGTACATTTAATCAAAGTACAATCTGCGCATGCCCAAAAGGGCTCCAGAATCTCTTCCCCACCCTTAACTAGAAATAGATTAATGATAAATAAACATACCAAGAATGCTAACTTAGCAACGTTTGAAAACTAGACATGTTCGCTCCAGAGTTATAGAAAACTTATTTGCCTCAGTATTGATTGATTGATTTTTTCGTGTTTCCGGGCACGTCAACTGCTTTGGTCATTAGTCCCGTTAGTGTAGTGCATGTTTTTTCTAGGGAGATGGCAGTGAACTTCCCCCGCTGGATGGCGAGATCCGGAGCCGACCTACCGTCGGCTAGTGGGGTTTCCCCCTAACCAGGACTCTCCCACCAACGGGGCACCGCCCCAGCCGAGACAAGCTCTAAGCTTCCGACCGGTCTCCCGGAATATGTGGTAGTGTAGTGCATGTTAGTGTAAGTGCGTGTGTAAAGGGAGAGGATAGGACAAGGAAGAGGAAGGAAAGATCGCGCGCGGTCCGTGGCCCGTTTGTTAGGGTACTGCTCCGGCATTCGCCTGGTGTTGATCGGAGAAACCACGGAAAACCACCGGTCAGAGCAGGCGGCCGCTAGAATTCTCCTCCAGACAGCGACTGAATTCGACCTAGCTGAAAAGCTAGTGTCAAAAATCCTGCCGCCGTCGGGACTCGAACCTAGGACCTCCCGGTTAGAGGCGCTGCAGTGACATCAGTTGATGCACTGAGCTGCCGCTCCCGGTTTTGCCTCTGTAAACGAACTGCAGATTTCATTATTCAGTATTGCTAAAAACATTCTTCGGCTCTACTACCACAACTAGCAAGAGGAGAGCTTAATAAAACGTGCGCATAGTGAAGCTACATTTAAGTTCCCAACGGATTTTCGACACTAGCTAGATAGTTGGGTGGAATTCAGTCGCTGTCTGGGGATAAATTCTAGCGGCCGGCTGCTCAGAGCGGTAGCTTCCCGTCGTTTCTCCTATCAACATCAGACGAATGACAGAATAGTACTCTGGAAAGCCGGCCATGAGCCGCGCGCGATTATTCCTTCCTCATTCTTGCCCCATCTCTCCCCTTACCCACATTTTCCTTCTCAAGCACATATGACGGGAGACCAGTCGGGAGCTTAGAGCTTGTCCCAGTCGATGTTGTTCTCGTTGAGGGAAATACCTAGAGGAAAACGTCCCCAAGCCGACGTGCAGGTCGGCGCCAGATCGCTCGTTCCAGCTGGGGAGGAATACCGCCACCACTCTGAACATAATATGCAATACGCTTACGGGACTGGTGACCTCAGTACTTGACATTCTCGGAATCAATATTTACTCACACACGTTTCATTGTTTTCGAAATATTTTTATTGTTTGAAACTAACATCCGCGGGTTCTTTTGAACACCTCCGGGTTGCTAAAGCAAGAGAAAACTTCAAAACGTTTCCATGAACTCTTCAGCCGCATCCGGCGTTTGCCAGATAGCTTGACATCCTCTTCCTCAGCTTATTCCCTGAAGTTAATGTGCGCCTGCACTGCCGTAAGCTTTCTCTGCCTACTTTTGGGTCTGAGTGAGAAATGCCAGTATCATTAGTTTGTTCATTCTCCATCTATAAGCCAACAACCGTACTAATGATTCATTAAAGGCAAGAGTTCTATCGTGCAAGTTTCTATAATAATAATAAAATTAATAATAATAATGTTAATAATGATAATGATAATAATAATAATAATAGTAATAATAATAATAATAATAATAATAATAATAATAATAATAATAATAATAATAATAATAATAATAATAATAATAATAATGATTCGGAACGATAATAGTGTTGAATTGTATGTGACACGTAGAAGGGCTCTGCGCCACTTTTTTTTATTTCTTCACTAATTCATCAATTAACGATTCGTCATTGTTAAACACTGTTGACATAGTTACAAGACGTTTCACTATTGCCGTTGAATATTATAGCTCTTCGACAGAGTGCAACATACACTTCTTGTAGATGTGTTGAAAATAGTGTATAATGTTTATTTTCCGCACTGAAATATTTCTCATGATTGATTACAGTTCATTTCAGCCAAGCGGAATTTTTTTAATATATTGGTGAATCTGGAGAAATCGTTTTGAAGACGTGTAAGTGGTTTACACCCGTGAAGATATTCACAGATGGTGATAGGGCGGTACTGATTAAGCGAATATAATGATAGATAAAGAATGCGATAGAATGCTTTCGTCGGAAAACGCTTTCTTTTCGTCTGTCTCCAACAAGTAATTCTTCCTTTCCCGCTGTGAAATTGGCGCCCCGGAGTTTTGTCCAAGAGGGCTTGCTCGATTTGTCGCGTGAAAATGACGGATCTCTAATCCGCGATCTGCCGTGAAGCGTTGACGATCGGGAGGTCGAGCGGTTTGATGTTGCGTCAGTGGCGTCACGTCGTGCTTCAGCGGACATTTTTTTCATTCCAGCGGATCCAGGAAATAGGCAGTGGAGCAATTTTACTTTCTTTTCCAAGATATTAATTATTTAAATTGCAGAAAAGAAATGATATCATGCCAATTAAGGAGAAGACATTGACACCAATATATTAAAAAATGTAATTTAGATTGCCACAATAATATATTTCCACGAACTTATTTTGTGCTTGTTAAATATAATATGTTTCGTCAACCAAATACTGTACTTAAAGAGGGTTGTAAATTGTATGATTCAATTTCATTCACACTTTGTTGACAATTGATAATTTAGAATAATTTTAATGAATGTTTCTAGTACGTATGTAATGTTTTATTGTTTGCAAGTGATTTCTCTCTTAATTCTTTAATTCAGATCTACCATCCTCCTGCCAAAGGCAAATCCACGGTAGAGAAAATTATTTCAATGAAAGATCACTACACATTCGTGTTTAAGATTCCTTGTCAACGGAGAGTGGAATTCCGCAAGGATTATATTGAAGTGTGTTCTTTCTCCCTATAACAATCCGTATGTCCCCAAAAAAGGGAAGAAAGGAAATTGACTCACTTTTTAGCAAAAATTAAATAATGAGAATTGGAATGTTCCTGTTAGTTTTTCTGTAAAATAAAATTGAAATAATGTATAAAAGGGAATGTAAACTAAGAAAAACGACCTTGAAGAAACACGATGCAATTTTATGAAAATGAGTAAATTTACTTGTAATATTTTCTGGAAGCACTTAATGTTCATTAAATTGCATATCATTCATTCCATTGAATTAAATATGTGAAATGAAAATGCAGTTGGTTTCAATGAATGCCTTCACCACTTCCACCGCATCGGATCCGACACCAACTGCCTGAAACTCTCCTCCGACGGCATTCTCAGTAGCTCGCGCCTTCTGAAACCCCTGCCACCTCACATTCACAGTTATCCTTCATCTCGTATTCACACTTGTTTATGATCCTAGTGCAATCTGTCTTCGCGTGGTCACTCAAGGCTGTTTGGGAAGACTACGTTCCCTCGTTAAGGCCGACTACGCACACTGCCCGACTCCGAACCCCACCTCCATCACCAGCCCCGCCCCCAGTGACCGTCCCTCACCGCCCACTCCCACCACCAATCCCCTTCCGATCCCTCCCCGTCCTCGCTCCCCGCCCTCGCCTCCTTGCCCCGGACTCCACCATCGCCTCCAGGCCCCCGCCCCGCCTCCCGTCTGCGACAACCGCTCCCGCCACCGCTGCTCATTCTCATAACCCGGGCCTCACCGCTCGCCCGCTACCACTATCACCCCGTGTCCAGACCCCGCTACCCAGTCCCGCCACGCCCCTGCCGCCCGCCCTCGCCACCCACCGCCCACCCCGCTCGTTCGTATGACCCGCTCCCTGTCCCGTCTACTGCTCACTGGCCGCCCCCGACGCCCACGCCCCTCGCACGCCTCCGCGCCCCGCCCCCGCGCGCCACGCGCCACGGGCTGCCGCCGCCGCCACCTCCTCTCGCCGCGGCGCGCGTTCCGCCTGGCCGCCGGCGCTAAAACGGCGCATGCGCTCGCAGCCGCGCGGCGCGGTGTGGCGCCGCTCCGCGCGGAAGGAAGTGCCGGAGAAACTTCCTCCTTGGCAATTGCGGGGGCGGGGCAGGGCGCAGCGTGGGCGGGGCGGGGAGGGGAACGGCGGCCCCGAAGGTGTGGGTTCGGGTGTGGTTGTGTGCGTGGGGGAGTGGGAGGAGGAGAGCTACTGCTATTGCGCGCTGTGGGAAAGAACGGTCGGTAACTGCGCGAGTGCACTGGCGTGTTGGCTGGTCGGATGACGGACAGCAATGGGAAGAGGCTGGGGCGAGGGGAAGTGGGGTAAAAGTGGGGATGTAGGGTAAGAGGCAACGACACACTAAAATGGTAGGACATTTCAGTGAGCACACGGATAGAGGAAACGACGAAAAAACTAGGGAAGGCGACACGAAAATCAAGAAGAAACTAGTGGAGAAACACTTTCTTGCATTAGTTGTTACTTTTGCAAGTTTCGAAAATAAAGAGAGCGAAAATGGCGCCATTTTATAAAAGTATTTTGATCTATTTGAGTAAAAATTGGGGTCTTTTTGAAAAAATACTGTTTTAAATATTCCTTTCACTTGGACCAAAAAGTACGCGAAAACTACATATATTTTCAAAAAATTGTACATGGCCGCATTTAAGATTTATTTAACTTTTTTCTTTCTATTTTATTAAGGAAAAATTTCTATCATCATACTATAGTAATGCATTGTTATTTTTTTCGATTTTCGAATATGCAGAGGGTTCGCCGAAAATGAGACCATTTTTATGAATATATTTTGCTCTATTGGAAAAAAAGTTCAAGAAAAAATTTAGGCCATTTTCCACAAAATATTTTCTTTTCAATTGTGTATATTTCAGGTAAAATTACGCGAAAACTACTAACATTTTCCAAAAGTTATGCGTTATCTTATTTCAACATGTCTCTGAAAAACAATTTCATTTAGGAAACAAATCCTATCGTCAATATTGTAGTTGTAGGAAAACGCTGCAAAATTTTAAACTTTTGCAATTTTTGAAAATTCAGTATTACGAAAATGTCACCTTCGCCGTCCTTTACTCTATTCGAGTAAAAAATCTAAACATTTTGGAGGTACTTTTAAGAAAATTTTGAATCGGTTGTTGGGATTTCGTGTACTCCTAAAAATCAAAATATCCTTTTCAAATTGGCAAGCCCCGGGTTTGGCGAGATTCATTGGGAAATATCACTTCTGGAGAAAATCATCTGAACATTTAGGTGCTAGCTTTTATTTATTTAACGTAAAAGAAAACAGTTAAAACCGTGTGTGACACAATGGGGAAAAGTGCATTCTGCGAACGTTTTCTTAACTTCTGGGATCCCTACCCTAACCCATATACAAGTTCAATTCTGAATACAGATGGGAAATAACATATTTGGCAAGAATTGATAAGAAAATGTTCGCTCCGATGTATTTGCAATGACAAATCACCTATAGATTTGGGTTATTATCCCTAATCTTGCTATTCGTGAAGGAATTGACTTCCTGCCGCGAGAACATGAGTTGACCACAGCCGTCTTTTGTCCTAACATATCTTTTGAAATGATGTGCGAATAAAACTTAATTTTTAAATATAGTGAAATATTTGATATCGAGTATTACGCAACTTTATTAGTTTGAGTAGGTAAAGTTAATTACTGTGGGGGTCAACGGTTTTTATTATAGGAGTGTGCAGCCTAAAAGAGAATGGCGTAAACTACATGTCTGTGCCCTCTTTTCAATTAAAGTTTTTGACATTGAACTGAGATATTTTACTAAACCTAATAAATATACTTCACGAAGAATAAAATTATAAGTTTGTGAACAATTAATTTATTTGATGTTGAAACATTCATACGGTTGCCAGATGGCTTGGAGAGCCTCTTACTCAAATAGGAGCAGAAGAAGGCACAACAGGAATACTGAAGAATATGACTGATAAGAGTGGAGAATGTATTTCGAAATAGAACGGACGAAAACTCACAGTCAAACTATAATAAGTCCACTATAGTACTGTCCACTATAATACTGCGAAAGGAACGGTAACAAAGTCCTTAGTTCCTGTAAAGTTTCAAGACGGTAAAACTTATTTTTACATATTTATGAACTATAATAAAATTTTGCTCAAAACATTAGTGGGGCTCCCGATTCAGCGGAAGTCTTAAGTATGTGCTTAGAGTGCTACGTATCTACTCGTACGTATTACGGACCTGCTATAGTACCTCTGGACATACGTTACTCAGAGAACAGTGTTGGACGTGCGTGGTGATTGTGAATTTGAGTGAATGTGAGATTGTGAAGCAGACATTTATATCGCTTGCTGTTGGAAAAGTAGAGTGTCATAAAGAAGCCTCTGGGAGGTCGTGCAGTTGGCGAAGGCGCGACTGACAGTTGAGATACGGAAGGGGGCGTGGCTTGTCACGTAGAGGCAGTACCGCAAGAACGAGAAGCGCAGGCGCCAGCTATGGCAGCGCGAAGAAACGCAGAGGTTGAGGGATGACCTAGGACGAGGGGGAGTGATAATCAGGTGGCGTAATAATAAGGTAAATGAGATGTAAATGAAGGAGGTGAAAAAACGAAGTAACTAGGTTAAGGACATGATAGAGATGGGGGAGGCAGGGAACATGAAAGATAAGGTAAGACCTAGGACCTAAAATTTATTTATTAAAAGAAAGGATGTTTCAGGGGAAGGGATGGGAGTAAGCATGAATAAAAGGAAGAGATAGTAATGGAAATAGAAGACATGGAGTAATGAAGATGGAAAATACGCAAAAAAGAACTAAAGAGATTTGGAAAATGAACATTGAGCAGTTAGAAGATCTTGAGAAATGTATGAAAAAGAGATGGACAAGGAAGATAATAATGGAGAAGAGTTGAATGAGGTGATAGAGACGAAGGAAAACTGAGAAGATGGAGAACATGGATTATGTGAAGAGAGATAGAGCGATTGAAGAGCGTATATAAGAGGGGGATGAAATGAAAGAAATGGATATGAGACAAAAAAGAGACCTAAAGAGACTGAGAAAATAAATGAGCACACGGATAGACGAAATGAGGTCTGAAATGGGGCAAGAAAAGGGTCTGCAGAAAGGATAAAGGAGACAAATAAAAGGATGTAGGTAGAGGCTAAAAAGAAGGCAGTAAAAGTGACAAAAAATTTTAACAATAGTTTACAACAGCATTTTAAACAAGAGTACATCGCACTAGTTTCTTCGTATACTAATAAACATTTTATGTTGTCATTTAATTGATTGATTGATTGGTTTTTTCGTGTTTCCGGGCGCGTCAACTGCTTTGGTCACTAGTCCCGTTAGTGTAGTGCATGTTGTTTCTCAGGAGATGGCGGTGATCTTTCCCCGCTGGATGGCCAGATCCGGCGCCGACCTACCGTCGGCTAGTGGGGTTTGTCCCTAACCAGGACTCTCCCACCAGCGGGGCACCGCCCCAGCCGGGACAAGCTCTAAGCTCTCGACCGGTCTCCCGGAATACGTGCTAGTGTAGTGCATTTTAATGTAAGTGTGTGTGTGTGTGTGTGTAAGGGGAGAGGATAGGACAAGGAAGAGGAAGGACAGATCGCGCGCGGTTCGTGGCTCTTTCGGTAGGGTACTGCTCCCGCATTCGCCTGGTATTGATCGGAGAAACCACGGAAAACTACCGATCAGAGCAACCGGCCGTTAGAATTCTCCTCTAGACAGCGACTGAATTCGACCTAGCTAAAGAGCTAGTGTCGAAAATCCTTTCACCGTCAGGACTCGAACCTAGGACCTCCCGGTCAGAGGCGTTGCAGTTGATGCACTGAGCTACCGCTCCCGGTTCGTCATTCAAGAAATTGTCCTTTTCTTCAAATACTATCTATCTGCTCCCAAGGTCCCTTTCTCTTTAAATTTTCGTAAAATTCTCCTATCCCGCATGTGAAACGCCTTGGGTAGCCCCATGTATTCTCGATATTCTCCAAGCAATCTTGCACACTTAACATATGAAAGCAGATACTTACGTGGGTATGCAGCACTTATGTGGGTATGTTTGTTCCCAAAATATTGGGAACGTGTGAAGGAATTTCAATCAAAATTTCCTCGAATATTACTGAGCAAGTTAGAAAAAGTACCGGCGGATTGCAATTGAAGTTGTTAGCCTCTTTGTGTTCTCTTTACAAAATTTGCTTAAATTCAACTGCGCAATGCATTTACGTCTTAGAGATTACGTTGCAGCGGGGCGGGCAGGGGCACAAGGGACGGGAAGGGACTGAAGCGGAGCCACAGTTGAAGAATAGAGGGGTCGTGGGCGTGGCAGAGAGGATGGAGCTTGGTGGGGAGAGCGTGTCGGGGGCGGTGCCACGTGGGACATGTTGCGCGGGGCTGGTGGGACAAGGCAGAACGGTGATTTGTTAATTGTTTGATGTTTCCGGGCATTTTACCATGGTCATTAACCCCGGCAATCCTTGGAGGCACTGGGAGGTGACGGAACTCCTCCCCTACTGGATGGTGAGATCAGGCGGCAACTAACAGATCGACTTGCGTGGATGTTCCTCTCCAGGTATCTTTTCCCAGTGGGGATCCACCTCAACACGGACAAGCTATAAGCTCCCGATTGGTATCCCGACTTGCGTGGTAGTGTAGTCCATATAAGTGTGTGTGATTAAGAGGAGAGAATAGGAGAAGGAAGGGAAAGGAAAGATCACGCGCGCTCCGTGGCCCGTTTGTTAGGGTACTGCACCAGCATTCGTCTGGTATGGATAGGAGAAATGACGGAGAACTACCGATCAAAGCAGCGTGCGCCTCGACTTATCTTCCTGATAGCGAGCGGCTGAATTTGACCCTAGTGTATCTAGTGTCGAAAATTGGCCACCGTCGGGACACGAACCAGAGGACCTCTCCGTCAGAGTCGCTGCAGATTCAGGAGCAAAGAAAGTGGCAGGTTGGGCCAAAGCGGGGTGGAGGGGAGTGGGACGTTGTGGGGATGTAAAACCGTATTTCTATTTTACATTCTAGATGTAAAATGGAAACTCTCCTCCTTTTCCTGTCTAGTAGATGATTATGATTAGGGGCGGATTTTAATGACCTAGAACATTGCCAAAAATTCTCTTAAAATGATTTTAAAATGCTCTAAAAGCAATGAACAATGATTTTAAGATTTGTGGATGGGTCATTGTATTTTGTCATAACATAAAATTAATTTCTATGCTAAATTACATTGTTCTAAAGTGAAAAGAAGAAAACATTAAAATCCGCCTGCAGCGCCTCTGACCGGGAGGTCCTAAGTTCGAGTCCTGACGGCGGCAGGATTTTCGACACTAGCTTTTCAGCTAGGTCGAATTCAGTCGCTGTCTGGAGGAAAATTCTAGCGGCCGGCTGCTCTGATCGGTAGTTTTCCGTGGTTTCTCCGATCACCACCAGGCGAATGCCGGAGCAGTACCTTACCAAACGGGCCACGGACCGCGCGCGATCTGTCCTTCCTCTTCCTTGTCCTATCCTCTCCCCCTTACACACACACTTACACTAACATGCACTACACTACCACATATTCCGGGAGACCGGTCGGGAGCTTAGAGCTTGTCCCGGCTGGGGCGGTGCCCCGCTGGTGGGAGAGTCCTGGTTAGGGGAAACCCCATCCCAATAGGTCGGTGCCAGATCTCGCCATCCAGCGGGGAAAGATCACCGCCATCTCCCGAGAAAAAAAACCTGCACTACACAAACGGGACTAATGACCAGAGCACTTGACGCGCCCGGAAACATGAAAAAATCAATCAATCAATCAATTAAAATCCGGCCCATAATTATGATAAATGCTAGCAACATCATAACGCCACGTTGCTCCATTGGAGGCGGAAGAGGCGGGGCGATGGAGGTGGCAACGAAGTCAATGGTAGGAGAGGCCAGCGCTGCGCTGCGCCTGAGTGGAGCCCGTCCCTTTATCTTGACGGTCCGTCGCGTCCGGTCGACATCGACCTTGAGCCAGCCGCGCCTTCTTCCTGAAGGCGGGAACAAAAACCTAGAACTGGGGAGAAAAAGAAATTGTGCATACTCACGGGTTCGACCTAGTTTGTGGCAAGGGAAGGACGAAATTTGGACGTGGACAACTGTATAATTATTCGCAGACACTCGCGGCCTTATCGAAAGACTTCCGCGTAGTTAGAGTTCTTGTGGGAAGAAATAACTACTGTGTTGTTTGCAAAAACAAAAATAATTTGAGGTGTTTATGTGAAGTTCAGATATCAAAGGAATGATATGGTTTTTTGGAGACTATCTCCTTAATTCCTTCTATCACACCATATTCAGTTTTTCACATCATTCATTTCCTTTATCTCCGCAATTTCCTTCCCCTTCTTCTCTATCTTCGTTTTCCCTCGCTGTTGCTGGATCTCTTGGGGTTCACCGCTGGATCTTGAATAAAGATCATAAAAGCCAACCCCTTGTGAACTCGTACATTTGTATGAGTTTTCTTTTATTTAGTGTAACGACATCATAAAATGTAGATGAAGATTGAAATGGATAGTTGACTAATTTTTTTTTCAGTATGATTAGAAAATCCCCTTTCACATTAGTGGGTGATCCAGGGCGCCATGCCCCTCCAAAAAACCTAGAGTTTTCATTTGTTACCTTTCTTTATTTGGCAAAATTGATTTAAATATTTATTTATGAGAGAATTATGTAATTATTTTAAAAATTATATTGCATAGTATCTATTGCATTGTATACTATTGCATAGTATAGTATACACTTAAAACGTAATATAAAATATGATAACAAATGTTTATTACTTAAAAGAAATTATGATGGCCCCCTTCAGAATGATCGGCTGGATCCGCCACTCTTTCATGTAGATACGTGCTTTCACACAACGTTTTTGCTGTTTAATGATATCTACAGAGATTTCATTTTTAATGGCACCAAAGCAAATAAGATCGTCGTGGAACACTTAAATACACCCCGCGGAATACAGTTTGGCAAACATTTCTTTAATGCAATTTGCATTGAGTCGTAACCAGTTACTACATCTATTGCATTGCATGTATTGTTTTTTTAAGGCAAGCATTTTGCTGAAGGGATAAACCTTTCTTAATCTATGACAATAAGAAAGTTGAAAAATAAACAAAATATTTTGCCATCAATACAATCCTGAAAACACTAATTACAGAGAGAATTATGTAATGCTGAAAAAAGTTGACGTTGAGATTTTTGAGATTTTGTCAGGAATACTCCTTTTGTTGTTTTCTAAAACAATTTTTTTTTTCAAGAAACGTCCGTTCTGTCTGTCTGTCTGTCGTCTGTTCTGTCCAGCCCAGCCGTTCTGTCTGTGAACAAATGTAGCATAAAAAAATACCATACGTATCTGAGAAATTAATAACCTGTCATCAAAAGTTCACGGTCTCGTGACACTAACTGAAAGACCTTGTACGAGTGCACAAGTTCACAAGGGATTGGTTTATATCATCCTTATTCAAAAGTCAGTGGTGACCTGTATCATCATCATCATTATATTAATAATAATAATAATAATAATAATAATAATAATAATAATAATAATAATAATAATAATGATAATAACAACAATAATAATATACAACACAAAATCTACATTCGTAAATCTCTAGACTTGTGAAGTTTCTGAATGGGGCTGTTCGTGTCCGCCGTTCAGGTAAAGCACAGCTGCGTGTCGGTCAAACCACTCATCACACCCTCGTCTGAAGCCAAAGCTGGAAACAGTGGTTGAACATAGTCTTAACAACGAAGCAGGCCATCGAACCTATGTTCTGTTCCGCTTTGCGGCCTGCCGCTGCCGGGCGAAAACGCAGGCTACACTAGCCGTGATGTACCTCCTACTCCGAACGAGGTTATCGTGTTACATCCGGTCGCGTACGTTGACAAACCTACCACCCAGTTGATTGATGTTTATGAGTACGTCAACTGACATGGACATTATTCCCGTTAGTGTAGTGAATGTTTCAATACCTGGAGGTGGCAGTGGTCCTTCGCCGCTGGATGGTGACTTCCGGTGCCGACTTGTACGTCGGTTTGCAGTGGATTTCCCCGTCCTGCTATCTCCCCGCAGCGGGGCACCGCGCCAACCGGGCCTGCTCTACGGTACCGACTGGTATGCCGACATGTGTTGTAGTGTGGTGGATATAAGTGTGTGTGAATAACGGGAGAGGATAGGACAAGGAAGAGGAATCATAGACCACGCGAGGTCTGTGGCCTCTTTGTTAGGGTATTGCTCCAACCTTCGCCTATTATTTACCTGATAAAACACGGGAAACTACCGATCAGAGCGCTCAATCGCTAGAATTCTCATCCAGACAATGGCTGCATTCGACATAGCTATTTAGCTAACGTAGAAAATCCGTCACCGTCGGAACTCAAAACAAAGACTCTCACTTCTGTGAGAGACGCTGCCAATGCGAACACTAAGCTAAACTCAGCCTAACCTTTTATGTTCCGAAAGTCTCATTTCGATTAAACTATTATGGATCGAAAAATTAGGAAATCATGAAAAAAATATTTTGATCTATAACTGTAACTAAAGTATGTTGCTGCAATGGAATTCATACCAATGTATTAATGATAATTCGGTTCAACATTCATTCAAGTCTATAGATAAGGCGTTTATGAATGAATGTACAACAAGCTACACTGTGAGGAATGTCATTAAATTTAATCAATTATACACGAAACTTAGTGTAACCATGTATATTACAATTAATATAATTGTAGTGGTAGGAAATGGTGCGGCGTTAACATTTGCATCATGTAAATGAATTTGAGGCGTTGTTTCGTCGTATGTATTTATTTTGGAGAATGCAAAACTATTTTAAGAGACATTCCTGAAAACTCCTTGAGCCCAATACCTATTAAAAACGAACTTTACAACCTGATATCTCTCTGTTTGGACATAAATTATTTCAAATTTGACAATAAATTCTTCACTCAAATTTCTGGTGTACATTTTGCCCACTTTCCCCACTACTAGCAGACATATTTATAGACAACTTCGAGAAACAAATTTTTAATTCAGGACACTCTTTTCTAACAAATGTGATTTATTGGTACAGATACGTTGACATCATAGTACTTTGGACCGGCACTTACAGACAATTGAAAAACTTTTCGTACTTCCTAAATTCTATACATTCCAACATACAATTCACTGTGCAAAAAGAAAATGAGAATAGAACTTAACTTTCTAGACTAGTCCATCACTTTACTGAATGACAGACATGTTTTCGACGTATACAAGAAACCGACACCCACCGACACTGTCATTCATAATACATCACAACATCCACCCTCTCATAAGCACGCAGCATTCCACAGTATGGTTCATAGATTATTTTCAATTCCTCTCTCCCCTCAGAACATCAGAAAAGAAAAATCCATAACATAAAAGAAATAGCTATCAACAATGGTTATAGTTGTTCTTTAATTGACAATCTTATCAAAAAGATCAAAAAGAAAACTATCTCTCTTAACACAAACAACTTAACATCTCTCACTCCTACATACACAAGACAGAAGCACAACAGATATACCATCCCCTTCCTTGGAACACTGTCACTAAACATTGCCAAAAAACTCGGACAATTTGTCATACACGTCACATACAGCACACCAAACAATCTCCAGGACATATTTTCCCACAACAAAGATCCTATCCCCAAGTCCCTATCATGTGGAGTATACTCCATTTCCTGTGGCAGTTGCAATGCGCAATACATTGGCTAGACCAGAAGATCCTTTAATCAAAGAATCAAAGAACACACTCTTACACACGAAACAACTCAATCCCAATTTGCCAGCCATCTCTTAGAACAAAACACTTTTAATCCAGACAGTGGCGTCAAAATTTTGGAGATGGAAAACAAATACACTCGCAGACTTAAATTAGAAGCCATTCACATCAATAATTCATTAAACAATCCCCAACACACTATTCTCAATGAACAAATTCCTTCCCTCTCACCCCTCTTGAAACTCGCCGCTTCCCACGCACATTAACCCATCTGCGCGCCTCTTTTCCGCTACCCGGCTGGGCCTTCCCCTAATGGCCATTTCCCAGAAAAAACCTGCGGTCTCTCCCCTCTCCATTGAGAGCTGTCTTTTAAAAAGCGCGCAATGCCCTTCACCCTCGCTGTTTTGTTTGGACCGAGATCAGAATAGGTATGTCAGTTTGCTCATCTCAATTTATTTAAATTTAAATTTATTTGTCTACTTTATTTTATTTCATTTAATTTTCTTCTTTTATTAGTACTCTCTATTGAAGATTATGTTTATTTGTACTTCAAATTTTCCATTTCTTTAAAATTCTAATTTCATTTATAATAATATCCTATATTTGATTATTGTATTTATTATCATTATTATTGTTATTATTATTATTATTATTAATATTATTATTTGTAGCACTGAAGATGGTCGCAATGCGGCCGAAAAGACTTTATGCCAAAATAAATACATACGACGAAACAACACCTCAAATTCATTTACTTAATATAATTGTACATTAAATTTAATGCGTAAGTTAAAATCAGTGCAGATTTAATGTAGTGGTTCTCTCTTTTATCCTACCTCTAATCATCCATATCGTCTATTCAAAATCACCATTCCAACAAGATCATTCATTCCTTCCTTCCAGATATGACCATAAAGATCTGACTCTTGCATACTAATGTACATGTGTACATTAAATTTAATGTGCGTTCATGATAATTACTTTAATGTTCATTTCATTAAAGTAATGGGAAAATTTCTGACAGTTTACGTTGAAATAGCCGAAAGAAGACGCAGCTAACTAAAATAAGAGTCGTACATACAATTCAGTATAATTATTATAATTCTATGTACCCACTAAAAATAGGATGAAGTCTGTGCTATGTTGTAGCACTACCACTTTTATTTGCTTGAGTGATATGACCGGCAGTGTTCGAATCCGCCACCCGGCACGAACTTCGCGGCAACGCAGCCCGAAGCAACGGTCGCCAACGTCACAGAGGCGAATCCGGGCGCTGGGAAAGAGTGCGTGGAGACCTCGACGTGTGTTCCCGGCGAGCCTGCCAGTCCCGGCCATGTGGGGTAATTGCCCTTCGTTTTTAACGGCTTCGCGCACTTCGTCCCCAACCTGGAGCCGGGCTCCAAATAGGCGGACTAGATGGATATGAGATGAAGATGATACCGGAAGAGGTGGTTCAGGACATCCACTGATGTCACTGCAGTGCCTCTGACCAGGAGGACCTAGGTTCGAGTCTTGACGGCGGCAGGATTTTCGACACTGGCTTGTCAGCTAGGTCGAATTCAGTCGATGACTGGAGGATAATTCTAGCGGCCGGCTGCTCTGATGTGTAGTTTCCCGTGATTTCTCCGATCAGCACCAGGCGAATGCTGGAGCAGACGGACCGTGCACGATCTTTCCTTCCTCTTGTTGTCCTATCCTCACCCCTTACGTACACACACTTACACTAACATGCACTACACTACCCATTTTGCCGGGAAACCAGTCGGGAGCTTTGAGCATGTCCCCGCTGGGGCGGTGCCCCACTGGTGGGAGATACCTGTTTAGGGAAAACCCCGCGAGCCAACGGTAGATCTGAATCGGATCTCGCCATCCAACCGGGAAAGATCATCGCCACCTCCCGAGGAAAAAACACTTCCTGGACTAATCACCTTAGAATTTGACGCGCCCGACATCACAAACAATCAATATGAGATGAAGTGATGACGTCACATTGTGACTCTAAATAAGCTGAGACGAAGATGGCAAAATCTGCTCACACTTTTGGACAGTATTGTGTAGTTAAAGTAACATGAGTTTTACAGCACAGTCATTTTCACCCATTTGATTAAACTTATTAAGGACGTGAAATTAAAGAAGCAAGTTTTTTCTTCTAAACGTAGTTAACGGACACACCTACTCCTCGTTTGGCGATTCAGTGGATTTTGTTCGGTTTTATTTCACGCCGTAAAAGCAGTTTTGTTCTTTACGAATTACTTTCCTTATGCTGTAACATGTTGTACAAATAATATACATGTAGTAAAAGTATACACAACAAAACATGTGACGTCAAAACAAAAGTTAAAATATCACGATAAAATTAAACCTAAATATATTTTCGAGTAATGTTATAAAATATCATAGATAAGGTGCTCATTGTCATCCTTACATTTGAAGAGTGAATCTGAATGTTTAGTTTTTGACTTTCGAGCCTGTATTTGCAGTATATTTGTTCCCAAGGATAGGCTAATAATGTGACATCTACTGTTTAGAAAATCACAATTGTTTCAAGATTTATTGTAACAGAGTGATAATATTTCATTATCCCCATAATAATAATAATAATAATAATAATAATAATAATAATAATAATAATAACAATAATAATAATAAAATTAAATGATAGTGGTATTTAATAATAATTATAATAAGTATATATAAACATTTAATATATATGATAGTAATACGTCAGACAATTGTCTGTTTTTGATGTTAATAATAATAATAATAATAATAATAATAATAATAATAATAATAATAATAATAATAATAATAGGAGTGGGTAATGTGAAGGTGCAAGATCATTATTGGTCATATTGAACGTTGTGTGTTGTGATATTACTTAATATTAGACTCGAAATCAAGAAAATATATGTGGAATGTAATAAAGACACCTAGTGGATAGGATTGTACTATATTTTGTGTATCTGGAATAATGTTTCGGTTCTTCTCAGTCATGAACAAGTGTTCCAATTATTTCAAGCGTTGCTTCAAAATATGTTTTGAAAGAGGCGATGTGAAGGTACATGTAAGGGAAAGTTGGTGTTTTATAAGGTGAAACGTAAACAATGGGAATATACCGTGACTGTACCATGTACAGTTTTGTCAAAGGATTTGTATAATGACTCACCGGAACGAAACAGTTCTGACTATCGCAGTGAAATTATGCAATGGCCACTGCAGTAGTAGGAGTAATTCTAAGTACACAGAGCTGGCAATGAGAAAATGACAGAGTGGGAATTGACTTAAATCTAATTGACTCGTTCCTCGTTAGTAGAAAGTAGAATATGAGAAACATTCCCTTATCATGGATTATTTATCTCCTATCATCGATCAATTTTCTCAGGAAGTAGGAATCCTACCTTAAGAAAGTTGAGTGAAACAAATTAAAACTTCCGCCTAATTCTTGAACGGGTAAGTATTTTGAATCATCTATCGGCTTACGTTTGTTTCCGCTGTTAGTCGTCCTGAAAGTAATGTTGAAAGTATTATTGTCCAATGCCGATGTCAGAAATTATTAAGACTGTTAACATTTAGATTAATTGAAAAATACATCTACTACCGTGTAAGATTTTATTTCATTACGAAAACGACAAAAAAGTCCAATCTTGGTGAAAATGAGTTGAGACTTTGATTTAGAACAAGCTTCAACCTTTGTTACATTTGTTGATTTTGTTGTTAAATTTGTTGGGATTACCTGACACCACATTATCCGGTGTTTGTTAATACAACGAAAAAATGTCACATATTGTGTACTAAGTGCAGCACTTCTGGCCTTTGCTTACGTTTAAATTAGAATTGATAATTTTATAGTTTCCAAACCCTGTAGAACGATTATGCACAATTGGCCGTTCTT
>BLKR01016593.1:0-23948 GCA_011170035.1 Teleogryllus occipitalis | reverse complement strand
GCTCCAATCCGCCCCGCTCCAACCCGCCCCGTTCCACCCCGCCCCGCTTCACCACGCTCCGCACCACCTTACCCCGCACCTCCCGTCCTGCACCGCTGCGTCCAGCCCCGCCGCGCACCACCCGCACCTCACCGCGTCATCCCGTCCCGTACCTCCCCTCCCCGCACTCCGTCTCCCCGCCTCGCCCCGCCTCTCCCCGCACCGCAACGCCTCTCCCCGCCCCGTGTTTCCCCGCTCCGCGTCTCCCCGCCCCGCACCACCTCTCCCTGCCCCGTTCCACCTCACCGCGCCGAAGGCGTCGCGTCGACCCCGCCCCGCCCCACCCCACCTCATCCCGCCCAGCGTCGGCCCGCACCGCTCCGCACCACCCCGCTTAGCCGTATCTCTCCTCACTTAGCCTCGCCCCATATCGCTCCGCCTCGTCACGTCGCCCACCGCCGGACTGAGCCCGAGCGAATTTATGGCGTCCTCGGGAGCTATGGCGTCCAGGGCAGCGATCGCCAAGAAAAAGGACAATGGCACATTTGGGAAGTTTTCACACGACAATGATGGTAGTTAAAGGAGATTTGCAGTTTCCATGTAGATAGAATGAAAGCTTTGGAGTGATTCACAAGTACAGCGAAAGTTACCACGAGTGGAATGGAAAACGTGGGTTTCGTGGGCCCATGGCATCCACGTGAACCACGAATCAACGAGAGCCAAGGAAATGGACAAAGAGAAATTTGGGAAGTCACACAAGGATGGTCGTTTTTGGATAGTTAAAAATTTGTAGGTTTTTAACAGAGTAAAACTAGTGAGAAGAACAACAGATTTAGAGATATTAAACAGCAAATAAAAAATTGTCAAGGATGGAATACTATGCAAGACGGGTTCCTAAATTCTAACAATAATGGTTCAAGTAGAACTAATTGCGAATATTTCTTTTCGACAAAATCTATGGCTAAGAAGAGGACGAGAGATTTGACTTTGACTGCTTTGGGGGTAGCGGTTCTCACTGGTACTGCACCCTCTAGGTGCTGAATCATTATACGTGGGTAATAACTTGTTGCGCTAGAAGGGGTAGAGATATAAGTAAGATATGGCTGTCACGAGAGGGTTCTAAAGCGCGGAATTAATGACATTTGCCTGTAGTAAGTGATAGTTGAAGTTAGTCATGAAGATGCAGCAAAGACGGGGGACAGTGATGGTTATTGATGCGGCGTTGATGGTATATAACTTCTTTGTACACCTGATACTTGCGTTGAATGTTAATTGGAGTGATTCAAGAGTGAAAATAATTTCAGAATGATGAGCGCTCTTTGTATGTATGTGGCTACAAAAGTGGAATCGAGATTAATGGCTAATGACTTCGTGACTGTTTCGAGTAACGTATTGACTGCCTGGTAACAAGAGACGTAGGTAGACATGTGAAGGCTACAGGAGCATGCTGGACGCGGGTACTTTAACTACGACAATTTTTAACTTCTAATATAATACGACCGTGGTAAAAGAGACCGCAATCAAGAGTGGAACGATCACCCAAACTGTCGACCTAAGGACTCCCGCAGTGAACTAGATAAGTCAAACGAAATCAGACGACATCTATGTAAACAAGTTGGAGAGGTGACAACCTTGTAGAACGTGGTGAATTTATTACCCTACGTTGAATCGGTGGCATAGGTGTTACGGTTTGATTTAATGAAGTGATGAGGTAATATATACGGAGAGGACAATAAATTACATTTGAAAATGGATGCCGTGGACCGGAGCAAGTTTGTGTTAGACGGAGAATCTGATACGATTCATTCCGTTTTTTATAGGTCTCCTAATATATTGTGGATTACTGAACTAGATCCCGTTTAGGTTGATTAACATGGAACTCACTCATATATTTCGCTACATTGACATTTTTATAAGCGACTTCAATGCATTGAAAAATTCTTGAGAGATCCGTTACGTCAAAATAATCAGAACATATCGATTTCGTATCTTTAGTTTGATGAACAATTCAAATGAATGATCCAAAGAATTAGGTATTATTTGACTCGAGTATTAATCGATTCAGGAAAAACTCTTTGGTTAATTTCTTCTAGAGATTCGATCTTTAAAAGTTAGTTCTAATTACTAATAGCACACTTTCTTTCTCAATTTTGAACATTCTGCCTTGAACGTTTACAAACTCAATCGTGAACTCTGTATTTACTTTCTTTTTTCATTTGTATTTAAAAATCTCGTCGCAATTCTCAGAAAATATCCATTTCACGTCGTGTATTTTAATTATACCAGCCTAGTATATATTATTCCTTATATTTTACGAAATAAACGGCATATTAAATTACAAGAATGTTGAATCTTCGTCAATATTTTCTGCTTTGTCCTGTTACATTGAAATCTCATATTATTTGATAAATCTGTAGTTTTTTTCAATATAACCTGGATAGAACATAAAATGGCTCCATTTGCTACCACCATGGTGATAATATTAATATTCACGTTTACTTTCTTTTTTAAAAGTATCTAAACGAAGTAAAACGTGAAACGTCTCTGTTGTATACAACACAACTAATTGTAGGTAGTTTCCATTTTCATCGTTTTTGGATCGCGTTATACCCTCCAAACGCTCGCAGCACTCAGGCCCTGATATGTTTTCACCCAATCAGAAATGCCTCTCGGTGTTCCAAACGGGGAACGAATTCTTATTTTCTCACAGATTACCACTACTATCTACTAAAAACTATTAATAATCAATATATTAATTTTAGATTAAAATTAAAAATATTATTTATCCAGAGATCTAAATGACAAAGTAAGATTTTGTTCCTGTGAGTATCGCCAATAAACTAACAGAAGAAATTGGTAAAAATATTCAAAATTATATGAGTTATCTGGAAAACACTAACTCAGTGCATGAAAAACTGATTGAATTTTTATTTTTCAAAACCAAAAAAAAACTTTAACAAATTTTAAGTTAAAAGCAAATTTTTCCTTGCAGAAAAAGATATTTTTGTATTCAGTTCATTTTCACTACTGTGGAGTAAGCTTTTAATGCAGAAAATAGTGAAACAATAATAAAAATTTAATTGTTGTAAGCTGTATTTTTACTCTTAAGTTTTCTTTCCTTTGATTAGTTTATCGGTGCACTGTATCCGGGAGCTTCGTATCTTGCCTCTGCGATCAATTGCCTGCCACGTTTTCTCCCATCCACCTGCCTTACATTTACGTCATTTCTTCTCTTGCTTCTACTTTCATACTCATTGAGTCATGCTCTACATTTATCCATACCAAACATACCGGATCCAAACAAGCGACCCTCCCTCGTTAGAGGTCACTTTATAACCATGTTACCTCTATAATGAGGCTATGATTATCCTGACTAAAACAAGCTGTGAGTAAAGTGGAGAGCATTTAAGTCCGGTTACTTTGATCAAATACTGCAGGTGAATGGATATTTCTCTATGGGAATGCTTTGTAAGTCAGACATGTAATTTGCTATTTTTTGTTTGGTTTCCTTCTTGAGAGATTACTTGCTTTTGACAAAGAAAACAATCTTGTGTTCCCCATACTCTCAGAAGCTCACCATTTTATCCCATCATAATCAGACGATTAATTTTGTAATGCAGTCATTTCTCCTTGCGAGTTCCATGGTCTCTTGCTAATCCACATACATGAAACTTAAAAAAACTTCCCGCCAAGTCATGAAATCAACATAATTTTTTGTTGTAAAATGAAAAAATTGTGACAGGATGCAACTCATGTCTTCCATTTCACATTAGACGGAATCGAATTCCTCTCTACGCAGAACATTACTAAACTCTCGAATAACTTGCGCCTACTAGAACTGCCATTATGTAAGAGAGCAGCCTGGCTGCAGCAGGAAGAGTCGGGAGTCACTAAAGAATAGTAGCCAGCCACCTGCAGTGATCGTGTTGCTGAGTGCGGCGGGGAGTCGTGAGCATCACATGTGTGCGGTCCAGCGCGCAGTGGCAGGTGGGACTCGGGCGCGAGACGGCGGCGGTGGCGGCGGTGGCGGCGGTGGCGGCGGTGGCGGCGGTGGCGGCGGTGGCGGTGGCGGTGGCGACGGCGGTGGCGGCGGTGGCGGCGGTGGCGGTGGCGGTGGCGGTGGCGGTGGCGGTGGCGCAGGCGGTGGCGGCAGCGGTGGCGGTGGCTGTGGCGGCGGCGGTGGCGATGGCGGTGGTGGCGGCAGCGGCGGCGCGGGCCGCGAGGGCAGAGGTCTTCCGTTGCGCAATGACCAACCTGCAGGCGGCCGTTTTCGCTACGGGCGCGGAATCCGACTCCCAACATAGCCGCTGAGCGGAGGCGGGCCCACCATTACGCTTAATATCGATTTGAAAAGAGCGCCTCGCTACGAATTCCCCACTAATGTACATTCTGTTAACATCAACCAGCTGGCAGTGTCTTTTATGAGGGTGCGTTTCTTTAGGGAGTTTTTGCATGACAGTGTACAGCAGTCGACTGCCATATCGATATTCTACGCATGCGCAGATGCGCACAAGTAAAGAGAAACTTGAACTGCGCATGCGCAGAAGATCGATAGTGCTGTCGATTACTTTGATTCGTGGATGTGCAAAAATTCCCTTTTATTTACTGCAACTCGCAATACACTTCAATTCAAACCTGATGAAGCCGATAAGAACCATCAAGTTTTCTTATTATCACTCGTGTATTTCATTTGAAACACACATAATAAATATATATAATAATCTCGCATAATTTAATGCTTATTTTACAGGAAATTATGAATTTTCGTAGCTCCTCCTCCTCCTTCATAACTTCCGTGTTTCGTGGTATTGTCTAGAATTCCCGGTCCATATTACGTCAGTATTAGTCACCCTGATTTGTAGTGTTTGAGTAGCCAATTTAAAACTTTCTTTTGTCATCGCAATTCATGGCATTCATATTATTGAATGCTTTAGGCTTCTCAAAGCTTTTCCTGGCGGTGGGTGGCTCGGGGCAGCGTCCAAGTATTCAAGAGCACCCGCAGCCAAAGGCTGCGGTTAAGATTTCCGTAAGGCATATTGGCGATTCACACCATACAACTGTGCAGTGGTTGACTTTTCGTACCAGTGTCACACTTCGAACCTTCATCACATCCATGGAGATTTATTTCTCATCAGATTTCATCCTTCAGACGGCCTCATTGGGGAATACGACGAGATGGGTCCACGAACTGCTTCCAATAATGATGGACCTATTTAATGGCGATCTTTTAGAGCACTAAGTTATTTTCTTACGCACTTGTGCACTAAGTCACTTTCTTACGCAACTAATGAAGAAAAGAGTAATTAGAAAAAGATTTTCTTTTTAAGAGATTTACCTTCGAAGCGTCTTGTATGAAGGACGTAGATGATGATACTTGGAAGTAGAAAAATTGAAGAAAAATTGGTGATACTCTGTAGCTTAAAAAAATAAATTGTTGATTGAAAATTGCAAGTTTACAACTATTAAATAATATTTTATAAATTCTAGTTAAGTTCTAAATTATAAGTCCCACAATTTTCTTGCCGATCAAAGCATGCAGATGGGTGCACCAGAAAAAACATTACGCAGGGCTGTAAAATCGAATCCACGAAAGGCATGGGTATTTTAACACTTGTTCCGAGAACACAACACAAATTCATTTAACAACTGTCAGACATTATCAGTCATTTCATCATTCTCTCATTCGGAATACACTTCAAAATACACTAAAATCTCGCAATTCACATTCAATGAAAGATCACCACATCATATTTAAAATTTTATTAAAAAATAACTATCTTAATAATAACATTTTAAATATGATATGATGATCTTTCATTGAATGTGAATGACTGTCGAAAGAAAGGAATAGGACATAAAGTATTATGTTTAACTAGTGGTGCTAAAACAGCACGTACTTTCAACCCCGTACTTTCACTCACAATTACGCAGACAGTAGTCAAGTTTTCTAAAAATTGTGCCTGACCTTATTTAAAAATCTATCTTTGAGCAACACATTTCATTAAGGGAAAAATATCTTATATTTAATATTTTAATTAATTCGAAAAAAAAATTGAACTTTTGCAGTTTTCGAAAAATGGGAATTTTCAACGAACATGAGACCTTCACCATTCCCTTAAATATCTTTCACACTATGCATCAAATTTAATAAAAAACAATGGGATCATTTTTTTGAAAATTTGGAAAATGTAAGCATCTTTATGTAAAGTACTCCCCGACATTAAAATACCGCTTTCAAATTGCAGGGGCCGCGGTTCTATTGGGGAATATCAATTTTCAAGGAAATCGGCTGATCGGTTTACTTCTAGCATTGTTCACAGACGGACAGGCACGTTTTGCCGTCATTTAATTTTTCGATATCAAGGGCCCACAAAACATGAATTTTGATTACAGAAGATGTTAGAAGATTTTTTTTAATTTAGCAACTGGATTGATCCCCTTTTTCGTTACCAGGGCCCTGTAATAGGAGTTTTTCTGCCAAAAATTTGCGGTTTTTTGTGCAGCATTACATAACTTTCTCTCTACTTCTCGGTGAGAAAGTAAAATGTACACAGAACAGTCAGATTAATATAAACAAATAGAGTATTTCTTCTTAGTCCAGTACAAAGCTCCTTGCGTTGGCTTGGCGAGGCCGGAGCGTCGGCGGGCGCGCAGGCGGCACCTGGGCACGCGCGGAGTGACCGCGGTTGCAGCACCGGCCGATGGTCGGCGGCGGCCGCGGGGTCGGGAGGTCGCGCGGACGGCAGGCAGGCAGGCAAGCAGGCGTTGTCCCGACGCTCCGGGACCTCTTACCTCACCGGCCACGCCAAGCTACGCCACCACACGGCAAGGGGCGGGGACGTAATGACACCCTGGACGACCCTCCCTCTCGCCGCCGCCTCCGCCGTTGACGATGAGGTAGAAGACAATGATGACGAAGAAGTCGAAAATAATAACGGTGAAATGTCGTAGTGACCAATATAATGAAGTCGAAAATAATGATAAAATGTCGAAATGACCAATCAAATGAAGTCGAAAATAATGAACGCTACGAGTACTAAAATTAGCAAGCCGATGATAACGTTGCAGTTGCCAGAAACGATGTCGCTGGCGGTGCCTACGACGAGAACGATGGTGTCCACGTCATGATAAACAGGATCATGTGAGACGTAATGACACTCTGAACGAGCTTCCCTCTCGCCATCGCCTAACGAAGAAGTCGAAAATAATGAATGCTACGAATACTGAATCGAGCGAAGTGGCTCCGTGCGTAGCGCGCTGAATTCGCTGTCGGGAGGTGCGTGTTCGATCACCGGACTGGCCATCCCGACCCGGGTTTTTCGCGGTTTCGCTCGGTCATAAGGCGAGTGCTAGGATGCTTTCAAAAGGCCACGACCACCTCCCACCTAACCTCTAATCATCTCATTATTATTATTATTATTATTATTATTATTATTATTATTATTATTATTATTATTATTATTATTATTATTATTATTAATAGTAATAATAATAGTAATAGTAATAATAATAATAAGCTACCTTCAGGGAAAGCATGGGGAAACCATCCTGATTAAGTCCTCCCGAGAAAACTCAATTGGGTCACCTAATTTACGTCTATGGAAGAACAGGACCAAAGAAGACGAATACTAGAATTAGCAATGACGTTGCAGTTGCCAGAAACGTTGTTGCTCGCAATGCTTACGACGAGAACGGTAGCGAAGACGTCATAATAAACAGAATGATGAGGTTGACGACGCCCAGACCGATCGAGATGAGTAGCAAAGGCGATTACAAAATCTACAAATACGACGACGGTGATAGGAGAGTCGGCGACCGGTTCTTCTTCTGTACTGACGAATACCATGACTGATTGCTCACGACCGCAAGTTAGTTTAAACTTCTACTGCGTTTATACACTCTCCAGTTCTGATCTTTATTACTCTGTATCAATTAATCTCTGTATCAATATAATCAACTCTGTATTAGAATACTCTGTATCAATAGGCGAAAATTTCTCAAATTTTTCCTTCTTTCTTCCACCTTTAATGTAAAACAAACGATATATTTATCTACGCATTTTGTTTCGTCCAGAGATTGCCCTCCACAGTTAGCTATTTAATTACATATATTGTATGTTTTTGTAAAATCTTGCAAATTAAGCAGAGGATTTTTTAAAAATATTTGCAATGTATATTCAGCACCACTTTCTTATGACTACAGACATATAGACTGTCATTGCTTTCATTTCTTAGTCTAACTTAAAAGCCTTCTTAATGTCCGCCTAACTAATATCTTCGCCACTACTGAAATGCTCCCGCATTCTCCACGCTTCTTGCACAAGACGCACCAGCCACAATATTATGCCGCGCATTATGTAAACCACGCCCCATTCCAGTATCCGCAATCGGTGCTTTGACGACGCTTGGGACGATAATGATCACCTCGACAGTGACGATCACCGCGTCCTGCGGTTTCGCCTTTCGTCTTCCGGAAGGCTTATCGAGCGACGCTCTCTCCTCGCGCGGTGTAATTCGTATTGGGACACACCGTATTTACTGCGTCAATTACTCTCCAGAACGTTCGTTCGGATTTCGTGGACGAACTCTTTCATGGAGGTACGGCTCTTGAGTCATGTCTCTCCGCACACAAAATACTCAATTCCGATTGGAAGTGATTTCAATGACTGCCTTGTGTTCCACGAACGTCACGGTCTGTGGTTTGCCGTTCTCACTGTCGAGATTGCAGATAATCCTGTTACGTCCTCAAATTAAATTATATCGATTGCATCAATGCGCGGATCGTATTTCTCGATCATCTGATTGAAAACATGAAGCGTGCAAACAGTTTCATTCGTTGAACTACAGACGTGTCATAGGTCTTCCGTTGTGCGAATCAGGCGGCTGATCTCGCCCGCACCCATTCGCATCTTTTGCTGTCCGCGATCTTCCTCTTACTTCTAGCCTTTAACTGTGCTGGTGGGGTTTGTGAGACCCACACTATCATATTTTTTAAATAATTTAAATTGTTTTATAAATATTGTCTCAGCAACTTGTGTATTCCTTTCAAATCGTGAGGTTTGTGAACTAACGAGCCATCTTCACGTTACGTTTGTGCAGTGGTGAGTTACAGTCGATTTGAACGATTCCAGGTATCCCAGATCCCACCAGCATAGTTACGTATGTTTTTGTAAATACATGATTTCTTATGTAATTGAGTATTTAGCAACGTCGGTTATTAGAATATGGATAAGAAATACATTCTGTACATTACAAAGAGTTCATTTTTTTAAATTGCAGCTTTGCATTTGAAATGTCGACAATCACCGACAAAGAAGTCCTAGGATTGTTGTTCGACAGTAACAAGTTTCGGGATCAACCCGAAAGACGTTAGAGTACAATCAGTAGTTCCAAAGAAAATAAGAAAGATTGCCCACAAGGCGCTGACAGAAAGACAAAACATCTTTGCATTAACTGCCCCAAATTTGTTTAACAACACTCAAACTTTGTTTCAAGTATTCTGCTTCGGAAATTACATAGCATTCTAAAAATTTCGTTTTGTTCTTGTGCGTTTATCAATAATGATGCGTTTTTCTGCTTATATTTAATTTCTTTACTTTGCAGAAAAATATAACTTATCATCATGTTGTATTGCGTTAAATATACTTTTCGTTGAAAAATATTGCTTTTAGTGAATTATTTCTTGTCTTGGGTCCCTCAGACCCCACCAGCACAGTTACGTTAGTATTTTTCACCAGCACAGATAAAGGCTAGCCTACATTAGGCTCGTCTATGAAATGTGTGTGCCATGTGCCTGGCCTCTTACGTATATATTTTTCCATCATAATTTAGATATCAGTTAAAAAATTTCTGTCAATACCTATTGTACAGTACGATTGCTTAAGATTATGAAGTTAACTCAAAAATCTATTAATTATAATTACAAATACAAACTCGAAGAAAATGCGTCGATCCGGGTGGTAGAGACTGCTAAAGACAGTAATGCTGTGACGATCTCGGGACGAAGAATCGCAGGTTTGAGTCCTGACTCAGGCATAAATGTATTTGTGTTCTTTCACTCCTCCTCATCAGCTCTCATCCCTCACCCCTCTTCATTCATTATACTGATACTATTAACGTCAATCAGTAGTGGTCGCTAACAACCTTGTAGATAATGCGACCTTTAAATAAATAAACTTAAAAAAACGAAAATGCAAAATTTACTTTCAAGATTTTTTCTTTTTTCACTATCTTGATAAAACTTCAATCAAGACAGACTGTTAATCTTTATGTAAATGTTGATGTACTGTATCTAATACAATCTTCCTTAGTCTGTCGAATTCGTTGGAGGCAGCGTTCAATTACCATTAGTTCAGGAGCCATGCCTGAGAGGCCTTCTCACAGCTTCACGTTTAGTTAGGGTCATAAGGTTATACGTCTCGTAAGCACGCATATTTCCCCGTTTGCAAATTTGCTTCCGTCTTCTCCATCCACTCCCCTGCTGTTGACTGGTACATTCGCGATGATATTCCATTTCTGTGTACAGTATATATATTCTACTATGGTCTGATAATGTATTATCATGGGCTGACGGTAATTGGTGGGACTTCTATTGCTAAACTTGACTTTAGCAGCGACTTCTTTCAAATGGATTCTCATATTCTTTCGTTATAAACGGAAAATCATTATCATGTTTCTTGTGAATCTCATCCTCAAATTTTACCGATTGACACTAAAAGAATTATTTTTTTAAAAGGTTTTTCTCGTTCGAGAAATGTTTCACTTTGCACATTACATTTCGTTCTGCAACTGCTCAATATGTTTTTACTTTACCTGTTAATATGTAACCCTGTGACTCTCCTATTAATCTAGTAGTATTGGCCAATAATAGAACTGACATTGTGTCCTTAATTCGTTCTGAAACTATTGTAGTTTCTTCAATTTTCTAAAATGTTAATTTGTAGTTTTGCCAAAATTGCTTCTCGTATTTGATGGAACATTACGATGTCACATTTTATTAACATCACTTGAAGTTTATCAGACGCACATGAAAGGTGAATTAAATAACATTTCCCAATATTTTACACCTCGCTAGAGTGGACCAAATGAAAGGTGCCATAATAGTTTTTTTTCTTTTAAAATTTGTTCTCGCTTTTCCCATCGTATTTTGTCTCTCCCCTCTATTCCTCTCTCTCTCTCTCTCTCTCTCTCACCTTCTCTCTTTTCCTCCTTTCCTTACCGCTTTATCTTAGTTTCGCTTCAGCTATGGTGTCGACATGGCCATGACTTCCTACTTCATATTATGTTTAATTTTTCCAGTCCATTCCTTAGCCGTACACTCACACTCACTACACTACCAGACACGCCGGGAGACGAGTCGGGAGCTTAGATCTGGTCCCGTCTGGGGCGGTGCCCGCTGGTGAGAGATACCTTGTTATAGGAAATCCCGTTAGCTGGTTGGTGTAGCGTAGGTGAGCGTCGGATCTCACCATCCAATGGGGGAAGATCCCCGCCAGGATAAAACATGCACTACGTTTACTGAACTAATTACCTTAGCAGTTGACACGCGCGGAATCACTAATCAATCTCTGTCTGTCTGTCTGTCTGTCTGTCTCTCTCTCTCTCTCTCTCTCTCTCTCTCTCGCCTTCTCTCTCTCGCCTTCTCTCTCTCGCCTTCTCTCTCTCGCCTTCTCTCTCTCTTTCGCCTCCCCTCTCTCTCTCTCTCTCTCTCTCTCTCTCTCTTGCCTTCTCTCTCTTCCTCCTTCCCCTTACCACTTCATCTTCTTTTCTCTGATGTCGACTTGGTTACGATTTTCTACTTTATTTTATGTTTAATTTCCCCAGTCCTTAGCCTTAGTTCTTAGCATTAGTCCTTAGCCTTAGTCCATAGCCCTCCGTAGCCCCGTTTTTTCTTCTTCGTCCTCCGTGCCCGCCCCATCCCGGCGTCTTGAGCCGAGCGCCTCCTTGCTGCTGTCGCCGCCGCCGCGTGCAGGCCGCCGTGTTGTCCCGGCGCTCGTCCCCGCGACCGCCACCGCAGTCTCTGCCGCCGCCGCCGCCGACTGGTTCTGCGGGATTTACGACGCCCATACGTTGCGGGTCCGCGGCCCTTTATCTCCCGTCTGTTATCAGCCAGTAAATAACGACCTCGGCATCGGCCAGCACCTTATATGGCTTCGCGGTCCCGGCGACCGCAGACAACTAAATTTTGCATGGGGTAAGGGCGTGAAGGTTGCGTGACAATGCGAAGAATTTCGAGCCTTTCTGCCGGGCACGCAATAGTCCTCGGCCGCTGAGATTTGTGTGCGTAAGAAAAAGAACGTGCGTCGAATTTTTCGTTTTGCCTTCCCTCTACTAAAGTATTATATTTCTTTTTTTTCTCTCTCCTTCTGTTAATGGGTTGCGTAGACCAAATGCGCTCTTTGTTGGTTCCTCTAAATCACAAAACGACGTTTTGCTAATGTCCTTATCTTTGCTGCGTTGGCCCCAATGATCTCGGTCGCATATCTCATTTCCCATTTTATCTCCCTCTCTCTCTTTCACTCGTTTACGAACACATCACCTTTTGTGACCACCGGGCGGGTAAGACTTATTTGGAATGGAGTAGGATTCTCCATCTCCTGATATGTATTTAAACTTTTCACTTCCAAACATTAAAGAGGAGGCAAGACATGTGTTTGTTTCATATTTCCCCAATGGTTTACCTCATACGTTTTACGAAGAAAGGTTTCTTGTGTCATAACTTTTGATGTTTAAGAACACATGGGTCTCTGAATTCATGAATAGGTATTCAGTTCACATTTGAGTGTGTTCCAGGATATGTGATGCAATTGTATTAGGAGAAACGCCTCAGTGAAATTCAACGCAACCTGTAGAGGTTATCCGGGAGCAGAAATGAAGAAACGTCGTGATGTTCATATACCACATTTCATAGAGCGCGTTTGCACCCTTCATAATGAGGGGCGCCTTGCGTCAGGCGATGAACAGACTATTCATTCGCGTAAACAAACACGGGACACACAGGCTCTTTACTGTGACGCAATCACGGTGCACGAGCTGTCTGCTGTGGTTTGCAGGGCTGACAGGCGGCACGTCGTATTTATACGGACGGTTTTCGCGACAAAGGGTCCTTTATGCGGACGCAGGATCGCACCTGTCCCAGGAGGGCGCTGGTTCCTCGTTGGAGCGGAGGCACGCTCCCCAGTTTGCTTAGCTAACGGCACAAGTTAGATGAAATGCTGGAAATTTACTTTTATTTTTATCTCAAATTTCAGTGACCCGTAGCTGCGTGTGAAACTACCTATACAATCTTAAATTTCGGTTATAATTTTACTGTGTATACGAACTTGTGAATTTTCTTTCTGGAATACAGAATAGAATTGTTAAGATACAAAAAATCTTAGGAATGTCTTTTGAATAAAATGTCATATAATGTAGTACGATTTTGATAGATAATGTAGGAATTACGACCGATAACACAATGTTCAACGGGTATAATGCTTAACTTCTACGTTCTAAAAGTTAATTTGACAAATTCCGTGGTGGTAGCAGAAATCTTGTAGAAATCCGTAATGAGATATAGGAATAATCATCCACAACAATAACAATATATAATATTTATAAATGTAAAATATTATATTTTGTGATTATCCCTACATCTCATTAGTTAGTTTGACAATTACTATTGAAATACCACGCACTTCGGAAGTACGCGGTCAAGTGATAACTGTAACCGTGCAAATTCAATTCATGTAATGGCTGTTCCTTTAGGTTACGAACTTCAGGATCAAAATGTGATATAAAATTAAAATATATCTTATATTTTCCAGCCAGAAACACAACTCACTAGGTTCATCAGATGAATTTTAAGTTAGTATTCAGTTTGAATTACCCATAATATATCAAAATTTTATATTCGAAACATTTTCTAGAGACGCTCTTTATCGATGTGATTTGAATGCATCGTAATACTTGTAGTTCTTTATTTGCTTGTTTCCATGAAAAGATTTTCTCTGACATCGCATTAGAAACTTTTTATTACTTAAGATGAATTAAAGAAAAATAAATTTCATGATGTTTGTATCAACAGTATTCTTAAATTTTAACAGATGAATCAACATATGGCAAGGTCGCGGTTTTGTTCCTAATTGCCAGTCATTATTTCGATTATAAACGATATACGCAAGATTAATAACATCAACCAAATAATATTATCCTTTCATGAGATTCATTACCATCATTTCCAAAACTTGAAATACCTACCATGGCCAGATCTGAATATGCATCTTGCTTTCACGACGAAAAAACCTAACCAAACTTGGCAGTTGTTCTTATATTTTTTCATTAGTGAAATATTTAATAGTCTTTTTGTGTATTAATTGCGGTCCACACAATATAATTTGTTACCAGTAGGTAACAAATTATATTGTGTGGACCGCTTATCCCAATACGTTTGATATTTAAGTATCAACACGGACAGTATGAGATTGGGAAATTCTTCAACACCCTTCAGTGGCTTCCTGGTGGCTTGCTGCTGCTGAGGTTTCTTTCGATGTTGTTAACACCAAATGTGATCCATTGAATATTATCTCCATCGTTACAGTGAAGCCAACATTGAAATATGATAGCTTGATATATTGACGCGAAGAAATTTCCAAAATAGTGAATTGCCTCATTAAAGCGGCAATGTAGTTGATTTCCATCATTTTTGGGGCGTCCACCAGCTAGGTGGCTTACGGCTTCAATTCAGGTCTCTGCAGTGCTTCTGACCGGCAGGTCCTAGGGTTCGAGTCCCAGTGGTGGCAGGTTTTTGACACTCACTACATAACTCAGTCGAATTCAGCCGTCGCGGCGCGCCGGATCGATAGTTTTCCGTGGTTTCTCCGATCAACACCAGGCGAATGCAGAGGCAGTACACTAAAAAACGGGCCACGAAGCGCGCGCGTTCCTTACCCTATCACCTTACTCATTACATCACCTTACTCACGCCTTACTTACACACACACCCTAACACTTTTATGCACTATACTACCACACATGTTAGGAGACCAATTGGATACTTAGAGCTTCTCCCTGCTGAGGCGGTGTCCTACTGGTGGGAGATACATGGTTCAGGAAAATCTTGCAAGTCGACGAGTAGGTCGGCTTGCAAGATTTTCCCGAACCAGGTTTTCGGCTGGATCTCGCCATCCAGCGGGAGCAGATCATCGCCATCTTACGCGTTAAAAACATGCCCTAAACTTGCGGGACAAGTGACCTTAGTACGGAATACTTGACGCGCCCGGAAACATTAATAAATCAGTCAATCAAATGGGGTGTCCAGCAACGCCGAGCGCCGTGCACTGAGGACTTGTTGACTTCCCTGTTGGCCGGTGCACCTTACCACGTCGATGCTGTGGGGCAGCGACAACACGGCAGAATTTGGAGCGTCGACATGATCCGAGAGAACTGTGTATCAAAGGCTGACTAGATTATATTGTACCACGTATTCAGTTTTTTTACGATTAATTCAATGCAGTGGCATTTCTCAATTGCAAATTTCTCTCTATGGCGTTCACGTCGCGTACATGCTCAATCAAATTCCTCTTGCATTTGTTCTCATCTTCTAATATGAGAATATTCTTTTCAAAGCCTTCCTTGTTCGTTGGATTTTAATATTTAATTGTATTTAATGGCTTAATTACCATATACTTGACATATACTCAAGTCCGTTAATTTGGACATTTGAAATCAAGAGTGTGCATCATTCAGTCATTTCTGTTCCATAATATAATAATAATAATAATAATAATAATAATAATAATAATAATAATAATAATAATAATAATAATAATAATAATAAATGAACAAATGTCTTTTAAATCTAATGATTTAAATGTAGTTTGCAGTCTCAGAACTTTTGTGACTAATTGAAACAGAATAACACAATCTTGCTTGTATCCTATTTTCTCTTAAATCTTTGATCTTCAAAATCAGCAACATTCATTTTCTAACTGATATCGGTAATGTTGAAAACCTAGCGCTGTGGAGGCGCGTAGCAAAAGTGAACCCGGGGTTCCGCTTCTTCCGAGCGGGACCGAGAGGGCAGGCGGGCGGGCGGGCGGACGGCCGGGGCAATTTACGGCGTGTCGGCCGTGACTCTTTACTGCCGCGAGCGGCTGCCGGCCGGCGCCGGGCCGTGCCGCGTGCTGACGAGGCACGCGCGGGATGACTCGCGGCAGTGACGTCTCGCTTTTGGTCCCCCGTCCCCCGTCCCCCGTCCCCCGTCCCCCGCCCCGCCCCACCTCGCACTTCCCCTTCAACGCCGGGCGGCGGCAGTTTATGCAGCACTTAGGGAAGGCGGAACAGCGCAAAGAGTAAACGTGCGCGGAAGTGTCGCATTTGCTTCAGGAGAAATTGGAACAGTTTGGAGAAGTCGGGTTTGATGATTTCGTACGCAAATACTAGCGAATTCAGAATGATGATGGTGGAATATCGTTAATTTGAAGAGAAGAGTTTTAAATTGCAGACGGTGCGAATTATCGATATTTTCAAGTTAACAAAGAATATTCAGAAGTTACTGTTTGGAATGAAAGCTATTCTAAATCGTATGCTATGTAACAAATCATATTTCGGGAACTTATATCTTTAGAGTGATAAATGACAATTCTGTGCGATAAAAGAAGAGTAAAAGATTCATGTTTTCCTGTAAATTAAAATTTATCCATTACTTCCGGTATAAAATAATTATAAATTGTTAACATCATTAAATACATTCTGTAATTGCATTTTCAGTTTTGTTGCTGAACTAATATATATTTTTTATTTAAGCGTTAAATGAACCATACAAATATCTTCAAAAAGAGTTTCTAAAATATCTTCAAAAAGAGTTTTTACGAAGTTTTCAAATCTTTTAACAGAAAAAAGATATTCGATCTGATTAAGACGTCATTCATACGCGATTCATACTAATTAATTCGGCATTCATTGTATTGATTTGAAATATGCTCTGACGCGAACTTTTACCTCCAGTTATCTTTCTTAGGAGAACCCGTAAACGGTCAACTTCTTAGATAGAAAAACAAGTTTTTCGTTTTCACATTTCTGCAAAGTCCCTCACGAACAGTATCTCAGCGATTTTTCAATTCTTCGGAAAAATACTCGTATAAGTTGCTATGTAAATAAAAGAATGTGATCACGGGTTACTTAACTGTTATGCTCTGATGATAGGTAGTGTGGAGAAATAGTCCATTGTTCCTCAAATGAACCTCATTCACTTACCTGAAATAAAGAAAATAGATAATTAGTCATCAAAATATTTATATTTACAAATTTTACAATAATAATAATAAATAATATATTATTGAGATAACATTTCTTATCAAATGCCATTTGAAACGATTTTCTGCGTATAAGGGACGTGAAGAATAGCTCCAAGTAGGCGTTAATTCAAGGTTTTGGTTCGAATCCCAGGTAAGACATGGATGTTTTCAATTGTGTTGTGGCATGCCGTGCACTCCCAATTGAACATGTATCACTTGTGAACATAATTCTTCCTCTAATTTCAAAGCCTGACCTGGCAGCTAGTGCAAAAAATGATTGGGTGTGAGCGGTGCAATTGGCCTATAAGCGCTATATATGTGCTATAGGCGATAGCACATATTGCACATTTCGCACTTATGTCCATAGTTTGTCACACAGTTTTAACTGTTTTTTAAATTAAATAAATTCTTGGACAATTCAGGTGCGAAGTGGTTCTCTTCCTCTCAACCAGTCCAATTCACGACGAGGAGCACATTAGGTATGGTAAAAGTAATAGGTATTAGAACCATTTGGACTTCCGAGTCACATCCGCGCAAACGTTATCGTTATTGAGACCGGTAATGTAACCAACCGGTTGCGATTGAAATTACGAATCAGCGGGGATGGGGATGCCTAAAAACATCGAAGGGTGAAAACGGTAAAAAATTACGAATCCAATATTTCAAACGCATCATTTTTGTTTCAGTTCTAAAATAAACACATCACGAATGTAAGAGATTCATTACAATATTCCCTGAAAAAATTTAAACTTCCGGTTCCACAATACTCTTCGGAGCATTCGACAGTGCATCTTATATACTTTTGAATCATCAATAAGTGTTGTAAAAATTCTTCATTTTCAGCAATTTTGAATATTATTTTACGACATACCTTCTCAATATCAAGGAAACGTCTCACTTTATTTCTGAAAGTGCCTTATCTCTGACATTCCTGATTTCCGGTCGCCTTATTTGCCTTTTGTTTGCGGGCATCCCGGCGTTCGTCCCAACACCAGAAAATAAACTTTCCCTCCTCCACTTGGATGCGCGCGCAAGAAAGCCCCAATGCGAGTGAAGGGGGACTAGTGCAGGGAAATTCGCAGGCTGGAAGAAGTGTCGACATCGGCGCAGCAGTCGGCGTTTCCTCCTGGGAATGCTCGCCGTGAGAGAGAGAGAGAGAGAGAGAGAGAGAGAGAGGGGGGGGGGGGAGAGGGAGAGAGTCCCGTGATGGGGAAACGAAGCGAGAGCGGGAGGCAAGCGTCCATTTCTCATAACAGCCCAAGGCCATCCCTCGTGCGCACCCGATGCCCGCCCCCGCCCCCGCCCCTGTCCACGTCCCCGCCCCCGCCCCAGCGAACGGCTGCTCGTGCTAGAGGCGACCCACTACACGCAGTGCGCTACTTGGGATCAACTCCAACGACAAAACAGTCTCAATATTATTGAACCTCACACATCGGTGTTTCCAATATTAATTAGTACTGATCCATAATTAAATTTCAGCAAATGAAACTTATGTGACTTGCATTCAAAGACTTTATTTATGATGAAATAATAAAACTGTGTTTTGATTAACAAATTAATCCAAAACTACACCTAATTTAATTTATGTCAATAAGAATATATTACTTCACTCTTAGATCTTAGCATTTATAAAAAAGTATTATTATTATTATTATTATTATTATTATTATTATTATTATTATTAGCATGAACGTTATGAAAATAAGTGCTGGAAAGGATAATATTGAAACATTCTGTAAATAATATTCTGATAATATATTTTCACGATACGGAAGTTTGGGTATCTAAACAGCAATATTATTGATAATATAGATACTGATGAACTGGATACACAATGTAGGTACTTCAAAAGCAGACAACATTTCAATATACCAAGATACACAAAGGGTGGATGTTCTAATGGCTATGGATAGGGAAAGGACAGAAATAGGGGGAAAGGTGGAGCTCAAATTACTAAGGCGGATGCAATCCAGGCAACGGTGTAGGTGTTGATTGTAGCATTAATGAATAATGGAGAAAGTGAAGGGTAACCGATAAATGTAGGGGAAGAGGGGATAATAGTGGAATTACTTCGAAGTAACAGTAAATATGATAATGGCAACAATAAACACTGTTTAAAAAAACATTGCGGTGATTACGAAGTGATAAAGACAGTTGATGAGGATAACTGGGGATGAGATGTAGGAAGACGAGAAGTGATGCAGTAGCAAATGTAATAGCTTGGGACTGCAATGGGCGGAAGTCGTGAAACCGGTAATAATGATGGACTGCGAGTGATATTGTGCGTTGATTAAGAATAAATGTTCAGAAGTTGATGGAAGTGATGGGGGACAATATTGTAGTTGAAGAGAATGAGAGGCTTGTAGAAGGGTGAATAAGATGATGGAATAAAGAGACAACAGGACATCTGAACGTTGACATTTGAGAGGAGCTTGAATCTCGGCATTACGCATAGTGTCAGTAATAGTGTAATCATTACACGGATAACATATTGGAGCAATGTACTTGAGAATAAAAGTGCAACATATTGAATGAAAAAGATGCTGTGAAACTAAAAGAATTAAAATGTTGGAAGTTATCAAAACATGCAAAACATTTTGATACAAAAATTGTGATTCATGGAATTGATAAAAATTTAAAGGTAGCAAAGTATTTTGAACTTTATTGTAGTATTAACAAAAAGTTTAAAATATAAATTATATCTGGTATAAATAATATTAAGTTGTTATTGGTGCGATTGATACCTAACATGAATAAAATGACTAGTGTTGTTTATATATCTTATATAATTTTCTATTTTTATTGAAGCAAATAATAGTTTGCGTCAGGTAGAGCTTATTGAGTCAGTCGATACTTCACAGCTACAAGCCGTGAGCTCAAAGCGAAATGACTCACGTTTCCTACGAGTATTACGCAAACATGCAGCTTCCAAAGCGAAAATTATTTAGTAAAATATGCGGTCTATTTAATTCGTTTCTAAACCTATCTGATTTAAATATGCGTTACTGGAGTGTTATCAAAAACCCCTGAAAATGTGGTGTTTGCTTCTCTTAGTTAACGTATATGTTAAGGTTTGCTTCATTGCGTAACGGGGAACACAAACGTGTACACATTACCTTATGTTTACCTTTACAGTATCACGGACATCAAACATCATTAGCAACATACGCGTATTTATCTTCTTGTCACCGCGTTTACTCTGTTCTCTGCACAAGTAATATTTTTCAAATATATCACAGTAGAGTTCTGCTTTCGCATGTAATCCATATCCATCTATATTTGCAAAACTACAAACATTTCCATTTTTGGATACGAAACACCCTGAAACATTCATTTTGTTTTTAATTAACTCGACCTGATTGTTTTTCCGGCAAGGCAATATAAAACCATTTTTTGTCGTTAACGCTTTTGGTAATCTTCACACTGTTTTGTTCTGTTTTCACGAGAAACAACTACATAAAATCCTAGATCAAACTCTAACAACCACTCGAACTTCCTTCGCAACACCTGAACGGCACCACTTCGCGTGCAAAACAAGTTTCTGTCTTTGTAATTGCGATCCGGTTTTCCCTAATCCGCTCCCAAGCATCGCCTTACGACTCCGCGGCGCGCGACTCCAAGCGGAACGAATGGGGACCCGTTCCGGGGCACGCGCGGCGCGGCGCGCCGCGCCTCGCCTCGCCATGTGCGGACGTCCGCCGCATTCGCCGCCCGCCCGTCCGCCCGTCCGCCCGTCCGCCCGTCCGCCCGTCCGCCCGTCCGCCCGTCCGCCCGTCCGCCCGTCCGCCCGTCCGCCCGTCCGCCCGTCCGCCCGTCCGCCCGTCCGCCCGTCCGCCCGTCCGCCCGTCCGCCCGTCGGCCCGTCCGCCCGTCCGCCCGTCCGCCCGTCCGCCCGTCCGCCCGTCCGCCCGTCCGCCCGTCCGCCCGTCCGCCCGTCCGCCCGTCCGCCCGTCCGCCCGTCCGCCCGTCGCCCGTCCGCCCGTCCGCCCGTCCGCCCGTCCGCCCGTCCGCCCGTCCGCCCGTCCGCCCGTCCGCCCGTCCGCCCGTCCGCCCGTCCGCCCGTCCGCCCGTCCGCCCGTCCGCCCGTCCGCCCGTCCGCCCGTCCGCCCGTCCGCCCGTCCGCCCGTCCGCCCGTCCGCCCGTCCGCCCGTCCGCCCGTCCGCCTGTCCGCCCGTCCGCCCGTCCGCCCGTCCGCCCGTCCGCCCGTCCGCCCGTCCGCCCGTCCGCCCGTCCGCCCGTCTGCCCGTCCGCCCGTCTGCCCGTCCGTCTGCCCGTCCGTCTGCCCGTCCGCCCGTCCGTTAGCCCACCGGCCCGCTCGCCCGCCCTCGGCGCCAGTCGGTGCCAGATCTCGCCAGCAACCGGAGAGATGATAGGCAACTTCCGCAATTAAACACATCCACTACACCTAAGGGATTTAGCCGTTGACGCGCCCGGAATCATCAATCTGTCAATCAAACCCGCCCGCGTGCCCTGCGGTTGATTAGGCGTTAGTCATGTTAAACCTTAAATCTTAAAAATGGATCTGGATTCAATAGTCTGGAAGATTGCTCATGCGAATGCTTACAGTTCCTTCGAATTCAGTGTTTTTAGATTAGTCTTCTTGTTCCATTCTTACGTTCAATTCTTTCGAAATACTGAGATCCATACTTAGTCCACGGGCGTCCACAAGCGAGGAAATTTATGCCCTTATTTTAATGAACATGGCACACATCTTCGATAAGTCATATATTTTCTCGATCACCTTTTATTTAGATTTTTTTATTTAAGAACTTAATTTATATCAAAAACTTAATTATATTTAACAATTGGGTTATTTTTTTATTATAAAACCCATCCCGAAATAAGGGGTGTCTTCATAATTATTTAGTCTTTCAAGGTACCTTTTGATTCAGGATTGTATAATAATAATAATAATAACAATAATAATAACAATAATAATATTACTTAACAATATACAAATTAATGTATATCCATTTGTTTAGCAAAAATATTTGGCCCAATAATCCGATTTTCATTAGTAAATATAACTTGGAATAACTCATCGTTATTTAATTGGCCAACCGAATGCAGCGTCTCCCGGACATCCAAGTAAATACGCTCTTAGTTTAACGTTATGCTTTCAATCTGAAAATGCCATCAACAATTTTTATGAGAATTAATGCAATCCGCAATGCATCTAGGTATTGCGGAGCAGCTTTGCTGTGAGGGCGGTCGGGCGGGGTAGCGGAGGGCAGAGCGCTGCAGGACGAGTCGGAACGAGTCTGGACGAGTCGAGTCTGGACGAGTCGAGTCTGGGCGAGTCGAGTCTGGACGACGTCTGGAGAACGAGTCTGGACGAGTCGAGTCTGGAGTCGAGTCTGGACGAGTCGAGTCTGGACGAGTCGAGTCTGGACGAGTCGAGTCTGGGACGAGTCGAGTCTGGACGAGTCGAGTCTGGACGAGTCGAGTCTGGACGAGTCGAGTCTGGACGAGTCGAGTCTGGACGAGTCGAGTCTGGACGAGTCGAGTCTGGACGGAGTGAGCTAGGCGATGACGGTGAGAGCGAGCGGGGTAGAGTAGGAGGGGCGGTGTGTGAAGGCGTTGGTGGGCGGGAGAGGCAAAGCAAAGCGGAGAGAAGCAGATCCGAGAGCGACGAAGATCAGAATAAAGTTACTTACATTTACGGCATATATAAATGTATTCTTTTCTCCATGTAATAAGTGATTGTGATGAACAAGTGCCTTGACCACATCGAGTTTCTTCAACTTGTTGTTAACCCTTCAACTCGAAGAGTAGGTTGAGTGCGCTAGCATTACAACGTGGGTGAAGGGAATATAATTTTCATGCATTATCGGTAGATGAGACCCGGCTCTTTGCGTCACTGCAACCCTCTGAATCTCCACACGGTATCCAATTGCAGGGAGAAAGATCCCTTGACGTCTAGGTATAGCAAATACGTCTTAAGATGGCATTCCGCGATTAAGAATTAAATAAACAAGTTGATGAAAATCGGTAAAAATTTATCGGTTTGAAGGTGACACATTTATTCGTACATGATTATCTCCGAATTTTGAAACAGAACAATGGATACACGCAAGAAAGGTGTAATTGAAACATGCCCTCATCTCTACGATCCGGCGATGCCCCTTTCTTATGTTGCTGGCCTGTGAATCCATTGTGGACTCCAGCGTCGGTCAGGGGTCGCGGAGCGGGCGGCTAGCGGCGGGCGTCAGAGGCATGCAAATCTGCGTGGAATAGGCGTCACCGCGAAGCCTCCTCCTCTAACTCCGCGCGAAAAAAAAACCGCCACGAAAGTGTGCTGGCGACGATGTCCAAGACGGGGCGGGCAGGCGGCACGAGGGGGGCGGAGGGGTCGGACGGCCGGGCGAGGGGCGGCGCCGGCCCTGACCCGCACGCGCTGACGGGGCGGGTGTCGCGCGCAGTTGGGAAACGGCTGAAATTCCTGCGCTCCCGGTGTAATGGCGCATGTGACACACTTGAAGAATGCGCCGACGGACCGGTGCGCGACTGCGGCGGCGGCGGGGGCGGTGGTCGCAGTCGCAGCGGCAGAGGCGGCACCGGCGGCGGCGGCGCAGACGGCGGCGGAGACGGCGGCGAAGGTGGAGGTGGCGGTGGCGGAGGAGGCGGCGGTGGAGAGGCGGCGGAGGCGAGGCGGAGGCGGAGAGGCGGAGGCGGAGGCGGCGGAGGCGGAGGCG
>BLKR01016592.1:0-23952 GCA_011170035.1 Teleogryllus occipitalis | reverse complement strand
TTATAGTTGTTCTAATCCTAATTCTAATCATGTTTGCCACCGAATATTAGCCCAAGCGAACTTCAATAAATCTATCTAAAATTACGAAATCTTTCGAAAGGCATAGCAAACATTCTCTGCGGATCTGAAACTACTGGTTCATCTACGGCAAAGAAGCAAAAAACCACTGGAACTAAATTAAAGCCTCAAGGCTTGTACTGGGTGTGCGGCTTCTTGCAAAAAAATAGCATAGCAGCTTTTCATGTCCAGTGCCCCGCAATGGAGCTGTTATGTTCTGGTCACTTAGCAGACATCAGCTCTTCCTCGTCCAGCGCGCAAATCCACAAGCTTTATCGCTCCCAAGCCCTTATCACTATGTACTCACCGATAACACTGAAGGATATCAGAGCTGCTCAGACACGAAGAGGCAACACGCGTCGAACTCTGGTTTGCATGTCGTCCATTACAAATAATGTTGCAGATTTATTAATTATGCTAAATTCGGGACTTATTTTTATGAATAGTAACACGTAATATACGCATCTGGTTTCGGAAAAACCTTAATATATTTTAGCGATGAACATAATTTTCATCGCGTGCACCTTTCTGATTGATTGATTAGTGATTCCAGGCGCGTCAACTCCGAAGGTCATTCGTCATTTAAGTGCAGTGCATATTTTATCGTCGTGAAGTGGCGTTGATAATCCCCCGCTGGAAGATGAGATCTGGCACCGACCTAGTTCGTAGGCTAGCGGAGTTTTCCCCAACCAGCGGGACCCTGACCCAGCCGGGACAAGATCTAAGCTCCCAACCGGCTTCCCTGTACGTGTGGTAGTGTAGTGCTTGTAAGTGTGTGTGTATGTATGTGTGTGTGTGTGTGTGTGTGTGTGTGTGTGTGTGTGTGTGTGTGAGTAAGCAAAGAGGATAAGACTAGGAAGATGAAGGAAAGATCGCGCGCGGTCCATGGTCCGTTTGTTAAGGTGCTACTCTGGCATTCGCCTGGTATTGATCGGGGAAATCACAAAAAATTACTGATCAAAGTAGCCGGCCGCTAGAATTCTCCTTCAGCCAGCGACTGAATTTAACCTAGCTATCCAGCTAAGATCGGAAATCCAGCTACCGTCGGGTCTCTAACCTACGACCTCCCGGTCAGAGGCACTGCAGTGACATCAACTGATGCCCTGAGCAAACTCTCCTGGTTCGTGCAACTTCGTATACTGCAGTGAAATCACTTTAAATATCTTGATTAATGTGACACCAGATGAAACATTGGTCGACCTCCAGACAAATAAAACGTTTATGAGATAATAGGATGGACCCAAGACTTCGTATTTCCGTCGTGAGAGTAATCCTCCATCCCACAATGGTTTGTGGCATACCATCAGGGAATGGTTTGTGGCCGCGAGAGTAAACAGTCCAGCGCTGATTGGAGGGCGCTCAACGACCCGCAGAGTTTGGGTCTTGAACGAGCGCCCATGAAAATTAAGCGCAGCCCCCATGCGCGGTTCTTTACAGGCGGATGCAAAAGAGCTCCGATGCCAGCGGCAAAGCACTTGGAAACCGCCCAAGAGGCGACTCGACGGGGAACGGCGGGGGCCATGGAACGCTCTCCAACTGCGGGACAAAACGAAAGCGAAGTATTCAGGGAATCCGTTGATCTGGAAATGAAAGAGAAGCTAAGGATTAAATGTAATCATGGAAACTTCTCACAGTTCAGAACAGCTACAAGTTACTATTCTGCAGAATGGCGCAATTCAAGTAATAATTTAATTTTTTCTGTTTTCATTTCATATATTTTTAGAAAAGACAATAAAACTTGAACATGTCACAAAGTAATGTAACGTGTTATGGATTGTTGAGGTGGTAGTTGGCTTAAGGGAGAAAACGTCATTTTTTCACTGGCTGTAGTAAATAAACATAACGCACTACGAGCATGTATTCGCAATTTCAATATATTCCAGAAGACGTGAACCGGAATGGGAATGCATGTAGTTAATCAGTCACATTCTTGGCACTAAGAGCGCTAACATGAAATGTCACGTGATGTTGCCAGTAAACCTGGTTGTTGTAGTAGTTGTTCGACAGGTAAATACCACAGGCGCTCAAAGTAATGGTGCCCACACATGGTATTAAGAAAGTGATGGCACTTGGAAGAGCCTATCATAAATGTAAATACGTTCTCTTATATTCACGGTTAGGTTGGATACATAAAATATAACTTCCTTTTATGCATCCGCCCCATTCTTAAGTTTTAACACAGATGGGCACGTCATTCTCGCTTGAACGAGAGCTGGGAAATTGTAAAGGTTACTTGTCATCCGAGAAAAAGAGCAAAGAGTAAGATGAAACAATCAACTTGGTGCGCAATGAGTGTATAAAAATTTCCGATTGATCGTCCTTTGGTCTGCAATTTAACGAGAAACGTTTTACTTTCAGCGTGAGTAACATTTTCTCCTTGTGGAACACGGGTTCCCACAGATTTTCTTATTGTAATTCCTAATAAAACTAGTGGTGCTAAACAGCACGTACTTTCTCTCAGAAATGGTTATGTAAAACTATTTTTTGTATGCCAGCATTATAAACGACCATTTCTGTTGCAAGAAATTGTTCATAATCTGGCATTTTACGGCACAAATGATGTATTAGAATTTGCAGCAATTTTCGGCAATGATTGCGTCATCACACGTTAAGCCAATCGCAGAGAGAGAATCGTGGGGAGGAAAAGGTAAATGAAATAGCCGACCACCGATTTCCCGCACAGATGTCAACAATGCCATCTTGAATTTGCTTTCCAGAGGGCTTTGGGTGTCAAATATCCAAGACGTCACAAGAAAGTTGTTTCGCGAAAATAAGTTTGATTCTCTTATAAATGTATAATTCTGTTATACAACAAAATAGCGTATGCAACTTCTTTATTATGTTGCTTTATTGCATGCTTACAAATTTGAAAACTCGCTCCTAACGTCGCTCGTTTTCAAAAGATGTGCTTATAAATTAAGCAATAAAGCTTAACTTTATAAAGTAATTGCATAAACTACTATTATACCAGAAATTCTCTCTGAATCACATCTCAGTCATCGTTTGTTGTAACTCATTACAAAAATTGTAGAACATTTGGTGCGAAACCTAAATATTATCAAACAAATATCCCAAATTTGACAATTATAACTGTTTTTCATTCAGCTAAATCATGTCCCAACAATGAGACGTAATTCACAGAAATTCAACCGCTATCTCACGGCGCGGAATGTCATTGCTGCATCCTAATCTGATATTCCCTAAAGGACTGCAATTTTTCTTTCATATATTTCAAATAGATTTTAAATAATTTCTAAAAGTTTAATTTGTATACTTATAACAAAAGCTCGAATGTAAGAAGCAAACAAAGAAATATGAAATAATATACAAATTCTAATTTACGTACCATCAAACTGTCTGGAACCACAACTCATCTTACGTTCACAAACCGCAGGAAATTCAGACGGACTATTATTTTTACGCCAAATTATACAAAATACTCATATTTTCGAAAATTTCAACATTACGTTATTTGAAGATCTATTTATAAGGAATATATTTCATTATGGGAAAAAATCTCTATCTTCATAATTGTGGTTCTAGAAAGACGCCGGAAACTTTTTGAATTTTTGCAATTTCCGAAAAATTAGAGTTCGCAACAAAAAATGCCGCCACGCCCCGCCACGCCCCGCCACGCCCCGCCCCGCCACGCCACGCCACGCCACGCCACGCCCCGCCACGCCACGCCGCGGGAATGCGATCAGTTTCATTTCCCGCTTGCGCCTTCCCGCTACCGAAAGGATCTCGGATATTGGTTTGTTAGTGCCTTAATTTACGTGGCGAGAGTCGGGCCATCAGACCCACTCCGCCCTTCCGTCTGTTCACGCAAATTCCGCTAGCGGGGAAAGGAGGGGAATCTTGGGCGTCGAAACAGGCGGATCTCAATTTTGCTCAGACATGCAGCAAATCTACTACATGGGATTTACTCCTCCGAAGAATAGTACACGAAGGATTTTTTCGCCCTTAAAAGACCACGGCTTCGATCGGGTTTGAACCCGCAAACTCGGGTACAACAGTACCCTGACCGTTATACCACCGAATCCGCAATGTTATTAGGCACGAAAGGATCGATTAGGATTTTGGGAGAATGAGACGATGTTCTAGAATCTAGAAGAGGCATTGAAGGGTGTCAAGATTGCATTACGATACTTTACAGACAGAGAACAATGGTGAACCAAGCATGGAGAATGCACTGCTTCTGAAAAATGATCTAGAAAAATTACATATGAAAAATGTACGAAGCAAAGAATTGAAAAAAATGATTTCTTTAAAGTCTAATAAAGATATTGAAATTTTCAGTTCGGGCTGCTAGTGTGTTTGGTGAATCTCTACATTAATGAATAAATCATTGTGGTGAAATTCTATTTAATTATCACATCATCGATTATAACGAACCTCTGATACAGGGAACCAAAAATGTTAGTCCCCCGAAGTTCACTTTAACCAGAGTAGACTGTACTTCGACGCTGTATGTGGTTATTACTGACACTCGGTGATTTATTGAAATTCCTTGGCGGCGACCTAAATACTCTATTCCTTGAACACTCCGCTCGCGTAGGAATGAAGCGAATGTTTTCACGCGGAGATATTGGAAGATTTCTGAAGAATATGTTCAAGAAAGATGACATAATACTTTTTTCTTGAAATATTTAGCACTAGAAGTCATATTATAACGCCAACGTGTGATGACAGTCTAATTATTCCATTTTCAGGGTCCACAATCATTGGAGGCGGTTTAGAATCGCCGACGTCAAAACAATTTTCAGCTCACCAAGCGAGAGAATGTAACAGGACGCAATTCGATGCCCGAACACCCTATTTTTGACATTTATTTACTTTTTTGTATTACTGCCTTTATTTTCTCCATTTAATATTTTCTGTAACTTAAGACACTATTTAAGTTTATAAAAAAAACAACAAAATTGAACTGCTAATGACAAATAATATGTAAAAATGGAAGGATTGCACAGTAAAAGAGGAAGGACAACCGTAACAAAGTGGTCGTAGGAGATAAAGCAGACGCGTAGTGAAATGATGAAGTACACTATTGTACGAAAATATTAGAGAAGGAAAAATGGAAACATGGCCATACAGGAGAAACGAAGAATAAGAAAAGAAAACGAAGAAAAAGGAGAAAAGATGAAATGGGCCAATGTTGGGCAGTGGCCAAGGGCAAACAATTCCATGGAAAATTCTCATTCTTTTTCCTCGAATTATATTCGCCCCAATCTAGATTGACATCTGACTGGTAAAAGGAAACTCCTGAGATAATGGATAATTGTCCAAGGGCGGACACCCCCAAATTTCTTCAAAAGTTAGAAGGGGAAGCGTCTCCAATCTGTACATGATTTGTTCTCTTGTAAGTTCATTTTGCGTAATTTATAACAAATGTATAAAATGTTTAAAGAAAAGGGCAATAATAGCTTTAATCAATAGCATTTTAGCAATAATATCATCATTTTCGATTCAATTTTTTAGTTAGATAGCGTAAAGGACGTCTAAGAGAATGATGTGGGTGTCATATTCGTTGAAAACTCATTTTTCCAAAATAGAAAAATTCTAATGTTTTTCGGCATCGTCTTACAAGTACACTTATGAAGAGTTTTTTTTCTTTTAATGAAATCTGTACCTTAAAGATAGATTTTGAAATACGATCATGTACAATTTTGGAAAAATTTGTGTACTTTTCCTGTAATTTTGCATGAAAGTACAGGCAAGAAAGTACGTGCTTCTTTAGCACCACTAGTTTCTTTAAATATATAGTAGGAATATGGTTAAATAGACTGAATAACATGACATAAAAGTTATTTTAATGTATCCCTTTGATTTTACAGAAAGTTTACAAATGCATTTTTTTAAATATCTTTCACCGTTATTATCTTTTTTGCGGTCGTTTTTAAAATTTACTGCAATGGTAAGTATAAGTGCTTCAAATAATCTCTCTTGACTTGATATCTCAAGAAGGAAATATCGCGCGGGGTACGTGGCCCGTTTATTAGGGTACTGCTCCGGCATTCCTCTGATGCTACCGGAGAAACCACGAAAAACTACAAACAGAGCAGCCGGCCACTAGAATTCTCCACCAGTCAGCGATTGAATTCGACCTAGCTATGTGTCTAGTGTCGAAAATCCTGCCACGGTCGGGACTCGACCCATAGGTCAGAGACACTGCTGTGACCCCAACGCCCTGAGCCATCTACGCCGGCAGGCAAGTTCGAATATTCATGATTTTAGCCATTAGCGTATTTCATGCACCGAATCCAATAAGCTCGCCAACCGCTGCTGGGAGATCGTTTCCCGCTGATGGCCCCGCGCTGGACTTCCTGCTTCCGCCCGCACCCCGGCCCGGCGTTGTCGCATTAGCTGCTCGTCGGACGCCGCTGCGGCTGCGAGTTGCCGAATTAGCCCCCAATAACGAGCCGCATTCCTCCCCAAGCAGCCTTAGCCGCGCTCGCGGGCGCGGCGCGACGGGGTAGAGCGGGGCGTGCGGGCCGGATCGGGGCGGGCGGGGCGGGCGGAGCGGGGTGGGCGGGGCGGGCGGAGCGGGGTGGGCGGGGCGGGGCGGGCGGAGCGGGGCGGGCGGAGCGGGGCGGGCGGAGCGGGGCGGGCGGGGCGGGGCGGGCGGGGCGGGCGGAGCGGGGCGGGCGGGGCGGGCGGAGCGGAGCGGGGCGGGCTGGGCGGGGCGGAGCGGGGCGGAGCGGGGCGGAGCGGGGCGGGCGGGGCAGGGCGGGACGGGGCGGGGCGGGGCGGGTGTAGCGGTGCGGTGCGGGGCGGTGCGGTGCGGGGCGGGGCGAGGCGAGGCGGGGCGGGGTGAGGCGGGGAGGCAATCAATAAGGTGCTCAGCGTTTGATGCACTGCTTCCGGCCGGCGCGGACGCTCACCGAGCCTTGCGCCGGGCTCCGCTGGCCTCTCGTCCAAGGACGCGGCCGCCCCTTACTCAGCGGAACCCAACAGGTCGGATCAGCAACGGAACGGAGAAGGAAAACCGAGCGCACTTCCAGAAAACCACCACCGCGTCATATGATGTCATAAATGTAAATTTATCTCGTTGCTTTAGAACTATGAAATAACAAGGAATTTACGACAATGTTGCTCATCAAATCCCGTACCCAACTGTACACTAATTTATTTCCTCCTATTGTATTTGCCGCAGTAAACAAAAAGTATTTTCTTATTAAAAAGTACTTTCCTAAAAGTATTTATAAATTTCAGAAAAAATCAAATGGTTAATTTTATGTATACCAAAAGACCCGTACTTGAATGTCGAAGTAATAGTAGAAATCTAAAGACATATCCAATGACTTGGATTTTGGGCCTCGGCCACATATATTTGAAAATAATCCTATACTATATTGCAGAGAGTTTGAGTAGGACAACGGTTTTCGATTATAGGCGATGTTATGACAGGGTTTTCATAAGGAAGTCAAATATGTCCTCTTCTTTTCATAGCTTTTGTTACACACCTCCCAAATAGCATACTTTCCAAGGTACGGTTACTCACAGACGATTGTGCGTTACATCGAGTAATTAAATCAAAGGACGATGAAAATACTTTGCAACAGGATGTAGAACACTTACGATATTGGGTTGAAATTAATAGTACGGAAATTAACCGATAGAAAACAAAAGCAATTACATTTGGCCGGGGTCGTAATTACGCTGTAATTAATTACTATTTGGATAAAGACTTCATTCCACAAGTGTCTTGTGCAAGTATCTCGGTATTCAGTTTGATAGTAAGTAAGAGTAGGAGAATCAAATAAACCTCTCGTTACGAGAGGGACGAGAGAGGAAGTTGTAGGCCGAAGAGCCGGATAGCCGAGATGGCTCGTGCGACTGCCGACTCCGACTCAGCGCCTCGGTCCGAAGGGTCGAGGGTTCGAGTCCCGCTGTGGACATGGTTGTTTGGCCCTTGTCTTTCTTGTATGTGTGATAGAGCGGAAGGCCTTGTGAGTCTACTGACAACAGACTTCGAGAAAAAAGAATATGTCAATATTGTGTAGAAAGACTAGAACGAATAACAGCCTCCAGACTTGCTGACATTGACCTTACTGGCTTCCTTCAAACACAATTTTCTTCTATTCTTCAGGTCTATTTTAGGTCTACGACGCTCTTGAGGTCTATTTTATTTGAAACTTCATCCTTCTCTACGATTTTTTTTTCAATTCCCACCACAAGTTCACAATAAGATTGAGTTCGGGTAACGGGAATTGTGGCGGCGATTCAAAGCGCTTTGGTATATGTACGGAGTGTGGATGAGCGCGTTGTCCTGTAATATGAGTGAATGAATGAACGCCTTATTTTACGTGGCGAGACTCAGGCCATGAGACCATGCCCTGAGACCAAATTTCGTTACGCTCCTTTCACCTACTAGGGGAGAAAGAAGGTATTACTTGGGCGACGAAACAGGCAATTTGAATTTAGCTCAGAGGCTTCATTTAGGCATGAGGATCTTTTACATGCAGTAAATCTACTAACATGGGACATCCCCTCCGAAGGAAAGCGTACGAAGGATTTTTTCGCCCTTAAAAATCCACGTTTTCGATCGGGTTTGAACCCGCGAACTTGGATGCTAACCGTTACACCATCGTCGCCGCAAATATATGTCGGCTCCAGTCCAAGATTCACCGCATTTTGTTTGACATTCTTTTTTAAAATTGAAAAATATTCCAAATTTGTCAACTGTGGAATCAATCAAACGGAGATTCCCGACACCTGGCTTCTTTTTGACTACTCTCACATTGTAACCTGCGTCTCATTGTGCCCTTCGAACGGTTTCTATGTACCCAGTTCTTCCTGTTGTTGAAAACACCCACGGAGTCATTTTAACAACACTTTGACGAGAATTCCTGCTGATGTGGTTGACAATATTTCTTTTATCTCGTTCATTGAGTGTCGGTTTTCGGCCTCTGCCGCTTTTTTAATTAATCTCCATCGTACTTGAATTTGTCTAGTACACCTTGAATAGTTGACTGAGTTTTTCCCACTATCTTCGCAATACTTCAAACTGATCTTCCCCTCATGGCTAAATTCACCATAAGTCTTCGTTCTACCACCGTCGTTTCCCTTCCCGGGGCCATTTTCAATTTGATGTTGCTTTCCGTAAGTATGAACATCGACTGTTAAACCTGTCGATCGATAATCTCTTTCTCACTACTTTGTGCCCAGGAAAACATTTCAACGAGTACGTCTCAAAGCGCGCTTCTGATGTGTTCTCATTTCTGTGCAACGCTTATTTGTAGGTAACACACAAAATATTTAATTTTGCATCTAATAAAGCATTTTTTTGCTTTCAAATTGCACTAGTCCTTCCAGGAAAACCCCAAAATCAAAATTACATATTTTTTCTCTAGTAATATTCATAAGAAGAATTCATGATATACCATTACAGGTATACGTTCAATTGTGAGGGCCACTGTATTAGATATTACGCCGCATTTGCTGAATATGGCGTTGCTGACCTTTGAAGCTGTTTTAAAATATTTTCATGTGTTGACAATCTCTACTACGCACGTTCTAAATAAAAAGAAACTTTAAACGTATAGTTGTTTGGTTCATTCATCCTCGGACGTGTTACGTAAAATTAATGTATTAAGTATTAAAATTAAATAATAACAAAACCAAAAATGCGCGGTCGTAACTCTACTTGCCGCATGCTCTTTCGCGCTACGGTCACTGCCCACCCCAGAATACGTGTTGGAGAACCTAATCTGAACGCAATAGGAAGAGTTGTTCTGAAAAGTACATTTTTCAGGGTACTATCAGGTGGATAATTAAAGAAAATTTGTATATTTGCAACCTACTATTCTAAAACATAGCGCTCCATTCTTATAGATTTATATTAGAATATCCTTTTTAGTTAAAATTACAATACAAAAGGGGAATGATCCCAGAAGCACTATCATAAAGTCACACATAACAAAGTTATCCTATAAATCCATACTTATCCTACGAGGTGGCAACATAGACGATGAACCTTTTCATCAGAGTACTACAATCTTTGCACCGATTCTGTAAACAGCTGCGTCTGTGCAATACAATCTCTAGCGCCCAGTGTCATTCGTCGCTCAATTGCCGTGTGTGGCGTCATTGGCGGTTTTATTTATCTGCCATCACAGCTACATCTGGCGACAACTTTCCGCATCATTCTTTCAAAATCGACCCTCAGTTACCGGTGCTTCCCACTACAACATAGGTAAAGAGCATCACGTAGAAACTCGTCTCCGCAACCGACTCCCCTTCCACATCTTCCTCCGGAAACTGGCTGATATAAGATAATGAAATAAATAGTCCTCCCATAAAAAAGTCAACAATATAGCAAAAGAATAGATCCAAATGGCGTTTATGTCATCCTATAGAGTGCATTTGGCACGATCCCTATCAAAAGTTTAAATAAAAAATTTGGAACCTTTTTTGAGAATGTTTTTTTGTTATTTTTTAAATATTGCATTTATTAGATGCAATATAGCGGAAACTACTATTATGAACAATGTGCATACAAAAAATGTGCATGATCTTAATGAAAGAACTAACTATGGACAACAAGTTTCTATTGAAGGAAAAAGCTCTATCTTCAATATTGTAGTTCTAGAAAGTTGCCAAAAAATATTCATACTTTTACAATTTTCGATAATTTAGAGTTAACAGTGAGAAATATACCTATATCATCTTTATAAGTGTATTTCACTCTATTCTTACAAGAAATTGAAAGAAAAATTTGGAGCCATTTTTGAGAAAATTTTGAAAATCTACCAAGCGTTTCATTGAAAGTACCCTCAAATTTTGAAGAATGTTTTTCAAAATCGCAGAGCTTTGACTGATGCCAAATAGACAGGGATTTCTTCAATTTGGAAAAAATCGTACGCATAGTTTAGGCGCTAGTGTTGTTCACATACACCAGAGAGACGTGTTGACGTGCAAACATACGGGCAGATGGATGGCAATACGGAAGGGTAGACGGACGGGCAGACGGACGGGCAGACGGACGGGCAGACGGACGGGCAGACGGACGGGCAGACGGACGGGCAGACGGACGGGCAGACGGCGGATGGGCGGACGAATTTTCAGCAAACATGAGACCTGCCGTTTTTGAGATAAAATGTTTAAGCAAAATAACTGCCATATTTCACACGAAATTACGCGAAAAGTAGTAAAATTTTCTAAAATTTGTTCCTGGTATTATATCGAAACCTCTCTTTAAGGAACAGACTTCATTAAGGGAAAAACCTACATATTTCTTGTTTTAGTTGTAGGAAGGCGCCGCAAAAAAATGGATTTTTGCAATTTTCAACAAATCAGGATTTTTAACGAACACGATACCTACAGCATTCTCTTAAACGTCCTTCACAATATCCAACAACATTTAATCAAAACGTTGGAGCTATTTTTTTTTTTTTTTTTTTTTTTTTTAGAAAATGTCTAAGGGTTTTATGTAAAGTAACCCCCAAAATTTATATATCGGTTTCGAATTCAAGGGGCCGCGATTTTAGCCATATGAATTGGGGAATATCAATTTTGGAGAAAATGGGTTGAACGGTTTAGCCGCTAGCGTTGTTCACAGACGGTGAGGCGGACAGACATGTTTTGCCGTCATTAGATTTTCCGTTATCAAGGACCCAGAAAACTGGATTCTGTCTATAACACGAGTTAGAGGATTGCTTTTCTAAATTTATCAACTGAATTTATCCACTTTTTCGTTGCCAGGGCTCAGCAATAAGACTTTTTCTGCCGAAAATTCGCCATGGTGAGTCACGTAACTCTAGCATCTCCTGTAACTTTTGAACGGTTCAAGTTATTGCTATGCAGTTTTCACGAAAGCGCATGAGGGAATGGGGATAATTGATAAGTGTATTTATTTATCGTTTATAACTTGTATTTTACGAGATATTTGAGGTAACATTGTTTTTTCAAATAGAACATTACATATTTTTTCAGTCTATCATGACGAGCGTAAAAAGAGAAATTCAATGATATACATATTGTCATATGTTAGATAAGCATTTTTTTGAGTAATTTTGATTTTTTGCGTCTAATGTTTAACGGATATTTTTAATGTAACAGTCCGACACAAAAGGTCACGCAGCGCTCCACCAGCAAACGCGCGCTCGGAGAAGAAAAAGGATTATATTATATGATCTCGTTATTGTTATAATTTTCTCCTATGCAGCACTGTATTTTTTGACTATGTCTAAAGGTTGTATCCCTTAGCATGTTGAAAGAGAGTACATGATAGAATTGTCTTTTCAGGCTTCCAGAATCAATCCATGATCTTTGTTTATTTTGGAATCAATAAAGGATACTTCTTTTCGCAGCATTTATTTTTTTCCATAATTCAAGACAATCTTTGGGAATTCCGTTTAGTCTCATTGCTCTAGTTTCTTCATTTCCCCGCTCTTTCAAATGCACAAATAAATTGAAATTGGTAAACAATTTATAAAAATAAAATTGACATCAAGATTTTTTCAGAGTGTTCATCTAACTTTTTTTCTAACACTGCTGCTGGCTTGCCAAACGCAAGTTCATAGGCAGAGTTCACAATTACACTTTGAAATGACCTGTTGTAAAATTATATGTATCCCAAAGCCTAGCGTAACCATATGGCCACGCAAACTAAAAATTGTACATACAGCCCATTACGTAAACAATTTTTGTTATTTTTACATTAGTTATATGTTTTAAAGTATAGTAAAATAATATAACTTATTAAACAAGCAATACAAAAAGTATAGGTATCAAAAATTTAAAGCCATACTTGATCCAATATGATTTCTGAAGGTATAAATTTCTCTTTCAACAATTGACGTAACACCCTCTGGCACACATCCAACGAGTTAACAGAACAGTTTGTTCAAGATGTTATTCAATATATGACTATAATGATACCAACCTCGAAAGTGTTAATTGTAGCTTCTTATAAGACATTTAGATCATTGTTGTACTCGTGACCATATGGTAACAATAGTCCTTAATGGGGTAAACCTATAGTGCTACACAATGGTACAGCGTTTCTCCTTCTTGTTTTTCTGATTTCCTTGGTCTGGGCTAGCTCTTCGGTTTTACCCCACCCTCTTACGAGAAGCCATCGTGGCCCAAACTTTTTCACATTTTCCCAATTTCTCGGTTCCCTAATGGTAGAACTCAAATATGACTTCAAGAATGTACTAGACCTATTTTGTCCTATACGGAAATTTTAGTTGAAAAATTTGAATCCGTTTTGAGAAAATGTTTAAGTATTACTGCAAATATAATATTTTAATCTCTTTTTCACAGAAAACTTTTGACTTTTTGAGAATCTTCACTGGAAATCATCTTCTACTAACAAAAGCAATAATATATACATGTTGCCGGGAATGTACATATTTTCAGCTTAAAAAACTCATTCAAAATTGAGCGAAAACTACTGAAATGTTCAAAAAATGTTCATGACGTTAATGAAAGAACTAAATGTAGAGAACAAATTTCATTTGAAGAGGAAATCGCTATCTTCAATATTGTAATTGTACAAAGACGCTAAAAAATGTGTGCTTTAGCAATAAAAAAAATGAAACCAGCACAATTCTCTTTAGCGTACTTTACGCCATACAAGGACAACATTTAATCACAATATTTGGCGCCATTGCGGATTAAGATGTGCGAATGACGAGTAATTCGTGTAAAAATTAGTAGTTTTAATTAATTTAACAATATTTTATTAATCTATTTTTCTATCCATTTTCATTTGGTTACTAACAGTATCAAGAATGCTGATTTGCAAGATGTGCCTCCCATACGAATTATATTTACTCGGTGAACACACTGTTGCTTGTTGCAACCCATTGTGCAGCACTGATAACAGAAGGCGATACTGACTGCTGCCTTTTCTTTCGAGTTAATACCAACTAATAATTTTATTTACGGCTAAAATACGCATCGCGTATTGTTGGTACATTTAGTAGAATGTGAATTCACTAAATTCAGAAAGCTGTTTTCGTTTAAACTTTTCATTTTAAAACATTATATAGTTATTTGCGATTCGTTTTTTTAACAATTTTTGGAATAATAATTGAAGTAAAAGATAGAAATTGTCATATTATATACTGCGGTTTTTACTTTGCTGCGCCTGACATTTGATCAGCTTTTACGATGTCGTCCAATCGCGACCTTACACGTCACTACAGTGGCGTCACTGTGGTGGCGCTCAACCTTCCGATTGGATGACACCGTAACAGTTGATTTACTTCAAACGCAGCTCTATGTAAACCGCAGTATAATATTACATATCCATTAACAATATCGCGAGAAAGCACATGCTGTTGTAGCACCACTAATTTTATACTTATAAGGTGAATTATTACTTGCTAAAAATGAAGAATGTGCATTTTAATATAATGGAAAAATGAAATATTCATTAAAACTCCCGAAATCTTGAAAATTGCACATGTTCAAATTTATTTTCGAATCTCTCCTACACATACAAGATTGAAGTCAAAGATTTTCCTCTCAAAGGATTTATCTCTCAAATTTAGCGTTTTAAATGATGCCATGTCATTTAAAACTTGGGAGTAAGAACACAACTAAGGAAATGTTTCGTTATGTCGCGCATTATTTTTTTCCACGTTTTGCAATATTTTCAATATCACAGGACGAATTCATATTGATTTACTTAGAGTAAACGATAGGCTTGGACATAGACTTGTTGACAGACAACGGTTTTATAGATTGTGAACGCAAGATATTTTAAAAAAAGAGCGGCAAGTTTAGCGGTTTTTCAAAATTTAAGGGTGAAACTCTGTTTCAAAACGAACAGACTGTTATCTGTTGTGCAATATAATATTTAATATTATTTATTTCCTTAAATATTAATTAACAAACGTTTCTTTCAATTTTTCCCCCCAAACAATATACTAAAATGTTGCAGGTTGATTTTACGCTAAAATATATTCAATATTGACTTTCTTCTACTTTTTAAGTGGTTCTGAGATTTAAATAGCCTTTCAAACATCGTTTAAGTTTCTTATGTTTTCCACCTCACATGCTAAACGTTAGGGCCCACTTTTGCCGAGTTCGTAATTTCATCAGGTTAAATCAACAGAGTTCGTTCTACGGCATGAATTCAGCGACGTGCAAAAGTTGGCGGCGACTGGGCCCTTGAAGAGCGGCGATTTGAACCCGCGAGCACATCTCGCTGTATTGGCAACAAGTGCAATTTCGGACAACTCTGCTGGCGTCGATCAACGCCTTTCCCACTGTCTCTCCGCCTTCAGCCCACCGCTCAGCGCCCTTCGCACTCTGTTCTTCGTCCTGCGACCCCCACCCTCTGCTCTGCACCCTCCGCACCCTTGCCCCCTGTGCGCCCTCCGGCACATGCGCCATCCGCACATGCGCCATCCGCCCTGTGTCTTGCACTCTGCACTTTCCGTCGTCCGCCCTGCGTCCTGGACCCTTCCTCCCCGTGGCACGCGCCATCCGCCCTCCTCCCTGCGCCCTTCGTCATGCGCTCTCTGCCCAGCGCCCTTCCCCTAGAACCCTCCGCCCTCCTCCTTTGGCCCTGTGCTCTCCGCTCGGCGCCCTACTCTCGCCCTACTCTCAGCCCTACGCCCTTACGCTCTTAGACCTGCACCTTGCGCACTCCGTCCTCTGTCCTGCGCCCTTCGCTATGCGCTCTCTGCCCTGCGCCCTGCATCCTTCTAGAACCCTCCTCCCTACGCCCTTCTCCTTTGGCCCTGTGCTCTCTGCTCGGCGCCCTGCGCTCGACCTCCTGGGCCTTGCGCCCTCAGCCTCCCTACGCCCTTGGCCTTGCGCACTCCGTGCTCTGTCCTGCGTCATCCACCCTTCCACCTGCCCTCTGCCCCCTCCGTAGTTCGCCGCCCGCCCTGCACCATTCGCCCTCCTGCCGCGGGCCATCGCGACCCTCCAACACGTGGAGGAAGTAAAGCAGTCTTCGAAGGGAGGCGTTTCCATCCCCAGAAATACTTCTCTTTTTATAGAAGGGGCCTACATATCGATCTGGCCGGCAGATTTTATGGTCTCCCGGTTTCATGTTCCTTATCTGGAGAAGCTAATATGCTGGCAGCTCGAAAGCTTCCAAATGATATCAAAAATAATATTTTACGTCATCAATAAGAAAAATACGACGGTCCTGGTGAGGAAGAAGGATATTATCTCTGGAAATTGTGTTCGCGTCATGTTGAGTGAGAACTGAAGGAACAACGTTTTACGAGAATGTGGTATGTTTTTTTTAATACAATTTCCTAAATGTGCAACACATTAAAAAGTTATTAAAATGTATTACACTTTTTAAAATATGCGAGAGTCAAAAGGTTCTTAAGCCGTCAACATAGAAACTGATATATACGATTCGGAATTTTAAGACATAACAAAGCACGCCTTCAGCATTGTAAGTTTAAGTTATAAATTTCCAACTCGTGAACATCTGTTTCTATATCGACAGAGATTTTCGTCCAATACTTTTCAATCAACTTTAAAACACACTGTTTCAATAGTCTATATAATTATATCCTCTTTCAAGGAGTATTAGAGTTATCTTAACTGGCAAGATCTTCATACTATGGACAATGCCGCTTGGTAGTGAAATGGGTATTGTGAAATTGAAAATAGACATGACACCATGAAGATAGAATTTCTTACGCCAGAACATAACACATGTTCTTTTCAAGCACATTGCACGCTTTTAGTCACTATACATTCAACATTTAATTTTTCTATTATTAACAAGAGAATGGATATTTTTTATCCGTTCCACTCATTAACTAGATAAGGCTTGTTTACGAATGTTTGAGCAATCGTGACAATGACAAACTCATAAATTCATTCATTAAAATGTTATGTCCCCCCTCCGCTGTCCAGACACAAGTCGTTTTTCTAAGAAGTAATAATTCAATAAATTACGTAGAAAAATATCATGAGAACTACGAGGTGGTTATTGCATCCAGTACAGATACCCCCTTCCACCGCTCCACGCCTCCATTTCTCTATCTGGAATGCCAACCACTGCCCCCAAAGTGCACAGAATAAATAGAAAGTGTGGACAGACCGTTGAAGAGGAAGCGCTCGTAGTACTGCAGGTCCTTGCCGGGGTCCGTCATCGCCGCGCCGCGCCGCGCCGCGCCGCGCCGCGCGCCTCTCCGCCTCTTTCGGCGAAAGTGCAGCTGCGATAGAGGCCGGCCACAAGAGCGCACTCGGCGAGGGGGCAGATAGCACAAAGGTCACTTGGCGGTACGGCACACCACGAAGAGCTCCGATACACAACTGAACGACCGCCAGCACGTCTCCGATCTGCGTGCTCAGGAGGAACGTTGCCGCACCTTCTCCGCGGATGAGACCATCATCGGATGTGCTCGACGAGGAAATTCCCGAAGCCGAACCAGAGGTGTGGCGAGAAGAAAGGGGATGTGGGGTGGTTGGGCGCCATACGGCACCGCGGCCAGAGGACCCGGGTTCGCCGGCGTGCGCCCCGGAGCGGGCGATTCCGCGCACTAGTCCAGCACGCCTCCTTCCCTCCTCCGCCTCCGCCGCCGCCGCCGCCGCCGACCGGCCGCCGGTCGCCCGCAGCCCACGCCGCAACACACGAGAGGCGGCAATAAAAGCGACGTTGCCGCTTGGGGCGGGCGCGCCGCCGCCACAAGGCGAAGCGATCCGCGGGCATTACAATACAATACCGGCCCTACGTCGCCCTCCCGCAGCGGTGATCCCGCTGGCGGAGGAGACGGCGACGGAGGAACTCGTGAAGGATTCGCAGTACGACGGACGACACCGGTCACTCGGCAATGGCTCCATAGTTTGCCTCACAAGAAATAATTACTAATACCATGGAGTAAGAGAATTTCTTACAGAGCGTGCTAATAGTAGTTCTACGAGTTTTCAAGAGAAAAAGAATATTATCTCTTCTCGGGCAAAATCAGTGTACACGCCGAGAACAAACCGTTCTACGTCAACAGAAACGATAGGTGTATTCAATCTCGGCACGCGTTCTGTTACCAATAACGTTACCAGAAGCGAGTTAAAGTTGTCCGCTAGAGTTCCTGCCGCAGTGCATACAGTACTACCCCTTCCGACTATTATTTTCTTGAAGAATTGTCTCCATATTTGAAACCGATTTTTTCTCCTACGTTACCTCCTCCAGCCAACTCATTCTTTGTTTGTTTCACCTCCTCCAGCCAAACTCATTCTTTAAGAGATAGGTTTCCCTGATCCTTCCAATCCGACTATAATTTCAACAAGAAATGTAAAACGGGCCCTCATGGTAGCTAAACCACAAACTTTCCCAACAATGTGAACGAATTCTCAGAATTTTATAAGCGCTGCATCGCAGCATGGAATGCGGCGTTGCTGAATTCCAGCCTGATACGTCCCGAGGCTAATAAATGGACTACAGGAAATTCGAAAAGTTGCAAAATTACGATAAATTACTTATAAAAAAGTACAATTTTTTAATGAAATAATTTTTTTAGAACAGATTTTAATATTCTACTTTTGCGATCTTAATTTATTGTTGTTTGCAATTTTCGAAAATACATAGTTCGCCGAAAGTGGTATCAGCACCACTTTCTTTGCAGTTCTTTACTGCATACAAAGAAAAAATTAAAGAAAACAATGATGAGTCATTTAGCGAAAACTATAAAATTGTTTCATATTTGCCTACATATATTTCAGGCAAAACAACTTATATTTTAAAAAAATTAACCTGATCTTATTTCAAGATTTTTTTTGATGAACATATTTCATGAAGAAATACATTTCTACCTTCAATATTGTAGTTGTAGAAAGAGGAAAATTCTAAAAAGTTATTTTTGGAAAAAAGCACTTTTCGAAAATTTGAAGGGTTCAATGAAATTACGACGAGTATCATTTTCTTTTCCGTTCTTTTCAACAAACAAGGAAACAAAATTTAAACCATTTTTGAGAGAAAATTAAAACCTTTTAAACATTGCCTCTGTAACGCTAAATTACACAAAATCACTCATTTTAAAAATGTTCAATATGATCTTGTTTGAAGATTTTTTTATTAACCGATTTTGTTCATGAGAACATTTCTATTGTAGTTGTAGGAAGACTCCGAAAAAATTTTGAACTTTTAAAATTTTTAAGAAATAAGCGATTTCAATGAAAATGGGACCGGCGAAATTTTTTAATAGTTTTTTACATCATGAAAACAAAGTTTAATCCAAAAAATTGGGAGCCATTTTATAGACAATTTTGAAAATGCTGTTAAGGTTTGCTTTGTAAAGGTTATAAAGTACTCCCCGTCCCCCAGTATCAAAATATCCATTTTATAGTCGCCAGGTCTCCAGTTCGTTCAGAACGATTGGGGAATATCCATTTTGGAGAAAATAGTCTGAACGGTTTAGCCGCTAGAGTTGACTACAGTCGAATAGAGGGACGGACAGCCGACAGTCAATTTTGCGGAATCAAGAATGCACTCGGATTCTGACTATATAAAATGTGAGAGAGAAAGTATTTAGTTACATAAAGGAGCAAGTATTATCCACTTTTTCGTTTCCAGGGCCTGGCAAAAGTTTTCTTGACAAAAAATCGCGGTTTTCCCCCCAGCAGCATTTCAATATTTTCTGTATACCACGCAAACAGTTCGCGTGAAAGTAAAAGTTAAAACAAATTACAGACAAAACATATTAGGGAAAAAAGTCTCATTTTCTTATTTATTTATTTATTTACACAAAAAATTGCACACAAGAAAAACTTAATCCCTGTAAACAGAAAGCTCACAACTCTCACGCATGACGAACGCGTTTGAGTTCATAGAGCGTTCAGGGTTGCCTATGGTTGCGTATGCCGAACGCAGGAAGTGGTGTCACAGGAATTGTGACCGCGGAGTACGTTAACGCGCATTATCCCTCTCCCTTTCTCCCGTACTTGGAAGAAGCGTCCCAGACAGCGGCCTCAGACGGTCCGCGCCCACACGCCAAATCCCGCGTCCATAGAGTAAAGAATTATACCTCTTTAGTCTATGCCGCGTCGCTGCTATTCACTGAAGCTCGGTTATTGGCTCTGGGCAAGGATAAACATAATATACCCATTCTAAGCAATTTAAGGTATTTCTGCCGACCCCAAATCTGGGAGGGCACGAGACCATGTGACCTTATGGTAGAGGCGAAGAGCCGCCGCCTCTGCTAGAACTGATTGCAAACAGTCGAAGGTCGACAACCACAGCAGTCGTCTTATCTCTCAGTACTGAGCGTTGCCCCCTCAGGTTCGTTGAACGCCAAATCGATGCACAAGCTCCCCGGCATTCTGCAAGAGCCAATTTCCTATCTTTCTACACAGATGAGTGGATATGCAGTTAACAGTAGTTGAGTAGGTGATAGCTACTGCAAAGCTTGGAATCGAATGTTAAAGTTAATTTTGTTTTCCATCATCGTGAGGTTTCTTATAGTCATACACCACCAGTCACCAAGCCCAAAATAATGGTTAAATAGTATCTGCCACAAGTATATTAAAACACAGATGACGTGAGACAGTATTATGGAAATCAAATACCGCCTCGAAAATGTTCAATATAAAATGTAGAAAGTTCGATATTTGTCAAAGGCAATACAAAACATGGTCGACCACTCTTTCGTGTGCTCCTCCACTGCTGCCTCCCTGTGCCTGTACATTGTCTTCCACGCTCCGCGAGAACGCGCTCAGCCATGTCGGAAGTTGTGGAGGTCACCAGTTCATTTGCATTACAGGAACTATCTTGAAGGATGAAGACAGCCAAGAGCTCTGCATTCGGAGGGAAATAACCGCTCGAGTCTCGCGAGGCTCCGCGCCGACGCTGGGCGGAAGGGGGATGTCGCTCTGATTGATTGATTTTTTTCGTGTTTCCGGGCGCGTCAACTGCTTCGGTCATTAGTCCCGTTAGTGTAATGCATGTTTTTTTTGGGAGATGGCGGTGATCTTCCCCTGCTGGATGGCGAGATCCGGCGCCGACCTACCGTCGGCTAGTGGGGTTCCCCTTAACCAGGACTCTCCCACCAGCGGGGCACCGCCCCAGCCGGGACAAGCTCTAAGTTCCCGACCGGGCTCCGTGAATATGTGGTAGTGTAGTGCATGTTAGTGTAAGTGTGTGTGTGTGTGTGTAAGGGGAGAGGATAGGACAAGGAAGAGGAAGGATAGATCGCGCGCGGTCCGTGGCCCGTTTGTTAGGGTACTGCTCCGGCATTCGCCTGGTGTTGATGGGAGAAACCACGGAAAACTCCCGATCAGAGCAGCCGGCCGCTAGAATTCTCCTCCAGACAGCGACTGAAATGTCGCTCTGAGGGAAGGAGATCTCTGTTCAACGGACCTTTCGATCGACCACTTTTCGCCCCTCGGTTACGAGTAGGTAAAACAGCCGAGCGTCGCAGAGCGTTCGACCGTCTGGGGATTTAATGTCGCTGCGAGTATAGGAATGCCAAAATTGTCTTGTAATTGGAAACGATTAACTGCAAACGAAAGAAACTAGAGATGCTACAGAATGGCACAGACTTTCTCGTAGTAAAGTTTTCTAATTTCATTTCTGTGGATTGGTTCTGTACGGTATTGCCCCTCCTTCTTGCCTGCTGCCATCTATCGCCGCCAAAATTACATTTTTTTAAAAAAAAAATTTCTCAACTTTTCGGTTTTCAAGTAGTAGAACCCAAATATTAACTTAAGAATATTAGAGAATGCTAAAAGCTCATCCTAAATAGCAATTTTGATTGAAAAATTTGAAGCCGTTTTTAAGAAAATGGCGTTCGAGGGTTTCTGAAAATGAGGGATTTTGAGTTCATTTTTACAGAAAATTGTGTTTTTGAGAAACTTCATTTGACATTATTTAAAGCACATGTTCTCATAAATATAATACTGGGAAGAAATTACCCGTAAAGTAAGTATTACCGACGTGAGAAACAAGTCAAAAAATTACATTTTTGTAGTTTTTGAAAACAACAAAAGAATAGAGCAATATGGCGTTTATATTATCGAATAGGGTTTGTTTGGTACTAACACTACCAAAAATTTAAAGACAAAATTTCGAGCCGTTTTTGAGAACATCTTATTTTTGTAATTTTTTAAAATTGCAAATATTGCACGCACTATTGCACGACAATTACGATTTTAAAAAAAATTGACATGATCGTTATGAGAGACCTATTTATGTACAAAAAATTTCATTTGAAGGAAAAATCTGTCTTCAATTTTGTAATTGTAGGAAGACTCCGAAAAAAATTCAAATTTTGTCAATTTTCGAAAATTCAAAGTTAACCGTGAAAATCGGACCTATGCCATGTTTATAAGTGTATTTACTCTATTCTTATAAGAAATTTAAAGAAAAACTTTGGAGCAGTTTTTGAGAAAATGTTTCTAGGGCTTCATGTCAAGTACCCCCAAATTTTAAAAAAGGTTTTTCAAAATCCCAAAGCTTCAACTAGAGTCAGATGGACTGGGGTTTCTTCAATTTGGAAAATATCGTATGTGTGTTTTAGGCGCTAGTAGTGTTCATAGACGGATGGACGGACGGACGGACAGACGGACGGACTGATGGACGGACGTTTTGAAACGAACCACTTTTTCGGTATCAGGGGACCCCAAAACGTGAATTTCCGTTGAAATCTCGAAATCGATTTTCCGCAGTATTACATAACTTCCTACATCACTACGTATATTATATTCCGTATATACGTATGTGCACGAGAAAGTAAAAAGGAATTTTAATTAATTAATTGGCTGAAAAGAAACAATTAACTTATTAATTGGAAATAATAGTGGGTGTTATAACAAAAAAAAAATACCATTTTCGAAATGAAATAAAGGCAAATAAAAAAGTTTGAAAAGTAATTTAAAATAAAATACTTCCAGGCCGGACACTTTCCGTCAAGTAAATATATCCTGCTTGGAATCAAAGTGAATTACCACGTTTTCCACGTTTAAGTCCTTACTAGACATCAGGTTTCAAAAACTGCATTTCAGACGAGTGAAAAAGCACGAAAAAAAATCAGGAGTCAAGGAATAAAATACTACACAATTGTCGGAAAAAAATATATTTCAATGCACTTGTATCTAAATTTAGCAGAATATTTTTCTATTTGAAGCAAAATAAAATTGAGAGAAAATAATTCAATTTATAACAATGTTGGTCAATAAACGAATACCTATAATTGAAATTTATAAGACTGAATAATGACAAAAATTAATGTTCTAATTTTTTTAATGTTCATAATTGGCATATGCAAGACCAATCGTTCAATTCTTTGAATTTAAGATCCTTCCCTACCTTATCTTCCTCGAAGAACATCTGGTTCGGTAAGACATCAGTGACGGAATTTGGGGTTATCGATTTGCCCCCGAGTGTAATGATTGCTTCGTGAAACTGAACCCAGCGCCGACCCATGATAAACCACTCACCTACCACCCACCACTTGTTTTACAAAATACAATCTGTATTTTTAGAAACCAATCTCGAATAACATATTCATTCTAGAGCTAGACAAAGCAGAGATTCGATACCGATTCACAGTAAGGTGGCCAAATCTTAGAAAAGAAGACATTGTGCATTTTGACTAAAAAATGGGACACATGTTAATAACAAAATTTTGACTCTAAAGAGAACCAGAAAATGGAGCAAAACAATGACAAAAAAAGAACATAGAATGGAACGTAAAAAAACAAAAAATATTGTTACTCATTTGTTTCATTTGTACTTCATTCATTATAAAGTTGGCTGGTAATTCCCAATTAAGATTGCTTGCTGTCGCACAGAAACTCACAGAAGTAGTACGGATTATTGAATTTCTCCGGAAAGATATCGGCAACGATAAAGCGTATGCAAGCTCAAATGACACGATAGGTTATTTTCCCTTCCTAGAACTCCCACTGAATATCTCCTTCTTGATTTCAATAGTCTCTGAAACAGTTGTTAGGCGGTACATGAGTATGAAC
>BLKR01016591.1:0-23957 GCA_011170035.1 Teleogryllus occipitalis | reverse complement strand
AACATATAACAACTTATCGTTTAAGCGACTGAAATGTTTCATATTTTCTAAGTTCCCTTAATTCTTGCAATACTTTTTCGAAAACCCTGTTGAAAGGAAACAAATTTACAATGCTGAGTTCTCAGTTTGTTTTCTGATAATCTGCCACAGAATGAAATGGTCTCTAAAGAAAAAGAGTTCGAGGAAATTATTTTAAATTCAAAAAGTAGTTATGTAGTTTTTGAATGAAATGTGTTTTCCATAAGAATTATCTTGAAGATCTAAACTTTCTTGAAATTATAAGGATAATAAAGGACACAAAGCGACGTGAAATGGGTATTAAATGCGAATGATCTCTGACAGCTTACTGAGAAAAGCATTAAAGTATTCGCCCGCTGGAGAGAGAACCTGGAAGACCCAGGTGGCGGTAGAATATTCAATACGAACAACCCTGAGAATGGCATCGTAAAGAAAATTATAAAGATAATTGCTGCTAAAGGCCAGCTAACTTTCTTTCTAAACTATAAAAAATATATTCGTTATTGTTTTGTGCTTATTATGAATTACGATCGTTGGTCATTGGTAAGTTTGTTTACTGTGTTTGGAACAATGCCGAAATAAAGTTAAGAGAGTGTTCGAAGAAGTTATAACTAGATTGTCTGAAATTTTTTACAATCATCAGTTAATCTGTACGTTCAGTTACTTTCATTAATTCGTGATTTTTTTATTAAATTAATTTGTTCATGAATGTGTAAGGTAAAGGAATTGAATTTTTTGCAATTATCAGTTAATCTGTACGTTCAGTTACTTTCCTTAATTCGTGACGTTTTTTTATTAAATTAATTTGTTGATGAATGTGTAAGGGATAGATTTCAAAGTTTCTAAAATCCTTCTAAATACCTTTGCAAAATCTATTTCAAAAAGATTGTAAACAACATTCAATTAAAAACTAGTTTTAAGAAAAACATATTTTCATTATTTATTTGTAATAATTTACAAAAGCGCTATATTAATCACATTTATGTTCAAACACAAACCTTTGGATTTGTGGATGATCCTAGGTTGTGGATATGATGGCGATTTAGCAACTCATCAGCCTGGAAAATGTAGTCTTTCTCAATTGATAGTTTTCGCAATTCTCTGAACGCGAATGGCAAGGCAGACGAATGACTGCTTACAATGTCTTTGTGGACGCATTGTCGTTCACTCTGTCGGGTGAGTCTTGTGTATTTGCTTCCAGTTTAGATCGCGCCGATCAATCTCAATTACAATAGTTAAAGTCAGTGGTAGCGGTGAAGTTAATCGTCTCTGCATGTTTTACGTTTCGTATTTACTGAAATTTAAAAATATTTTATAATATTAACTCACGAACTTCCCGTTAAAGTGCATACTCTCTTAAACTTTTCAATAAACCTTTCAGATGATTTTATGGTAGCTGGAGAGGGAAAAACATATTCGATGAACATATGCTACATATGGTATATACTGCTGGTTATTTACCGTAGAAAATATTTTGGGTAAATATTTTGAAGATTCTAGCGAATGGAAGTCAGGAAGTGTGAGTGGTCGCTGATAAACAAGACAGTGCTCATAAATATTATTATTTACATAGCTCTTGGTACATTTACCTTGTAATGGTTCACTAAATGAATTAGAAAACAATATAAACATATACGTCAACGTGTTTCAAAGAGGTTTGTCGTTTATCTTCGATTCGCTAAAACTCTCTATTAATACCTCGAGAAAATTTCCTCGCCTTTTCCCGTCCCTATCTGGCACACCCGTCGAGCATCGCCGCTCTCCGGCGACGTCGCGTCATCCTTCGCTCTGAAATTCGCCGGAACTCGGCGCGCGAGATTGTAAGCTGTGTACACACGCGGCCGGGGATAAGCTCCGTCTTTCTCACGGCGCCGCGCCGCCTCTTCGGCGGGCGTCGCGACGCCAGGCGGCGCCCGGTAAGCGTGAGCTGCCCACGTGGCTCCTCGCGGCGCGGCGCGGCGCGGCGTCGCGACGCCAAGAAGAAAGCGGGACCTTCTTTCTCTCCGCCGCGCCGGGCCGCACTTTGCACTTGAATGCGCTCTCCGCGGACGGGCACTCTCGCCCCCACGCGCGCCTCCCAGGAAATTGCTCGTAAACGAGAGATCCTGTCCGTCTAGGAAAAGTATACGCGCATTCACGCTCGCGCGAAGTTTTTACGTTGCTGAGAAATGTTGCTCGTACGAATTATTTGAAAAGAACTTGAGGTTGGCTGTTTATGTTAGTTCCTTATGAGACAATGCAAGTTTGAAGTAATTCAATTGCGAAGTTTTGATTTAGGGACTTGTTTGATATTAGACTTTCTCAATTTCCCCATTGTAGAGGAAATTCTTGAAGATATCTACAACTTTTGTGTATAACTAAATAAAGAAAGAAAGAAAGACAAAGAAAGAAATATTGAAAAGAAAAGTAACGAAAAAATTTTTAACCAATTTTCTAATATTTTCACATATTTCCTATACAGACCAAATGTTCTCTGTCTAATCATGAGAAAAGAGTGCTAATTCAAGAATCTAAAATTTTAATGAAATTGAAAAAGCATGGAAAAATTTTAATTTAAAACAAAAACAATTATTCGAAGAAGGAAGGAAGGAAGAAAGTAAGTTTGAATCGAATGTTGCAGAGAAAAGATAGGTCAAAAACAGAAATTAGAATTGCGTCTGAAAAATAAAGAAGGAAGAGAAAGAAAGAAAGAAATGTGCATATAAACAGAGAGGAAGATAAAATTAGAGAAGTGACTTGAGACCAAGCAGAAGGTAAAATTGAAAAAAGCCACAAAAAAGAAAGGAAAAAAGGGAGGAAACTATCAAATGCTTGCATAAAGACAGTGGGAATTACGTCTTTAGTACCCTTTCATTACGACTTTCGTCGCTGTTTGCTCTCGAGCATTTTTCACGAGCAGACCGTATACTTTTTTATTCAGTTCCGCTCGCTGACGGATTCTCGCCCCCGTCGCGTCGCAACACTTCCGTTCGCGTTGCTATCATTACCATCGCCGCGCCACTCCCACTCCACTTCCATAACGCCGCCAGGCCCAGGGCATCTCCACCACGACAGCCGTCACCACTGTCATCGTCCCTACTATCACCGCTACCACTTCTGCCACCATCACTACCGCCGCCACCAATATCACCGCTAACACGCTCGCCGCCACTACCATCACCCACACCTCTATCGCCGCTATCACTACCACTATCACCACTACCGCCACTGCTACTACCGCACCTACCACTGCCGACGCCACCACTATCACCGTTATCACGATCACCTCCACCACTATCACTGCCACCATCACTGCCACCTCTACCGCCGCCACTACTATCGCCAAATTCACTACTGCCGCCGCCGCTGCTGCCACCATCACCACTACCAACACCATCAGCACCACCACCACCACCACCACCAGCAACAACAACAACAACAACAACAACAACAACAACAACAACAACAACAAAATCATCACCACCACCAATACCACCACTTCTTTCACAGTCACCACCTTTGCGTCCACCACCACTACAACGAGCACGATTACCACCACCGGCACCAACCACCGCCACCGTCATCACTGCCACCGACCTCACCATCACCATCACCGCTGCCACCGTCGCCCATCCCCCGCGGGTAGGACGCTCGCGTGTCGGCGCCAGGTGGCGCGGCGGCGGCGGCGGCGGCGGCGGCGGCGGCGGCGGCGGCGGCGGCGGCGGCGGCACGGCGCGACGGCGATTATGGATGCGCCGCCGCCTCGCGCGTTTCCGCTCCCGATGCACGGCGATGCAACCGGTAGCCCGCGCCTATCTCTCGCGCATCCTGCGCCAACCCGGTGTGCGCGGGTTTTGCTCGCAACGGCCCCTCCGTGCTGCAGGCGCTCGCCGGGCTTCGATCAGATGGGCCTCGAGAGGTTTATTGGTTGCTGCGGACCTACACGGGGACTGTGACAAATGGCTTGAGAAAAAGTACTTCTCGAACGAAGCCAAGGAAGAAAGTGAAAGTTAGAAAACTTTGTCGATATTGTATATTATATCTTCAAATGTAAAACTGTTATATCGCTCTTCAATAGAATATTTATTTTCTAATATTTTGTCTGAGTAAGTCGATTGCAAATTTGCTTGTAGAGAATAAATTGTATTTGTAATCATCATTGTAACTTTTAGCACTGAAGAACCTACAATGATTAATATCTTCAAAATTAAAATAAAAAACAAACAAAAGAGGAACTAAAATTTGGGAATTCTTTATCTTGAATCTTCGAGTTGACAAATAGCGTGTATTTTTTTTGTCGTCATTATGTCTGACCTTTGATGAATGGTAGTGGCATTACATATATTTTTATATACCTGTATTAGTAAACTGAAAGTGATAAATTTAAATGAAAAATTATATTTTCAATGTGCTCCAATTTTCTTCGAACTGCAGAAAATATTAGAACTTATGTTATATTTATTTCTTATTTGGCTTTCCTGCAATTACTCGAATTAAAATGTCTTCACACGGATTATGCTAATTACAGTTGCCTCATTTTGAAAAATTGAGTAGCGAATGCATAGTCGAAAAGTAATAAAGCAAATAGAAAACGCAAAACCCAGTATGCCATACCCTGTTGAGCAGCTATACTATGTCATTGCTATGTGTCTTCCCATTCTGCACTTTCGTCACCGCATGCGTCATTTCTGTTTCAGATTACGCAGCTGAAGATCGACAACAATCCGTTCGCCAAGGGCTTCCGGGACACCGGAGCGGGCAAGCGGGAGAAAAAGTGAGTAGCACCTTCAACTTGGCTCATCAGAACAATTTGGGGCTAAAACGGGTCGAGTACCTTATTGAAAATTATGTTGTTTTTTTTTCACTTAAAAAACATGATCCAGACGTATTAAATCACATTCTCTTCCGTATTATCGTTTCATTGGAGAAAAAGGAAACCAACAATATTAGTGGCCAGAAGGACGACCCAGAAGGGGGAGGTTACAAAGGGCTTCAGACCGCCCCTTCCCTGAAGTCGAAGTTACATATTAAATATATGTTTTACAAATTTTCTATACACACGAAAGTCATTGAACATATCAATCGTTAAAAATATTCAATATAAAACAATAAATAAATAAATAAAAATACATTCTACATTCACCCTAAATGAAAAATTCGCTATAAGAAAAGATCAAACCGACTGAACACTATATTTATCACCCCCTCACACACACACACACACACACACACACACACACACACACACACACACACACACACACACACACACACACACACACACACACACACACACAAAGATCTTTGGTATGTCTCTGTTAGAGGAACAACTATTTTTAGATAAATATAATTTTTGAAGGATACAATACTTAATTTCTTGATGAAATAAAAAGGCTTCTTTTCCGAAGTTATTCATAAAGTTTTGTAAAAATTAGCATGCTTTTGCTGACCAGTTCACCAAACGAGACTACTCTAGACGAAAGGCCATGCTGTCCGCGTTGCCTCTTTCGCGCCCCGTGCCAGCGATGCCTTGGAGCCCGTAGCCATGGCCATGCTGACGCCCCCGCCACCGCGCCGCTAACACGATTTGTGCACTTCCACTATCTTTTCCTCAGGGGTTTCATGTACTGTGCACGTAAGCCGGGTACTTGTTGGGACTTCATGACTTATTAAGTTAATTCTGCAGTGCGGGAGCGACGGCGGCAGCGGCGTGCCACGCCGCGCCGCGGCCTCGGTGGCCAAGGCTCGCGCCGGCGACGCCCGCGACATCTGGCGTCGACCCGCCGAACTACCCTACGGGAATGCTTATGCGCATGCGCGGCGGGCCAGCCGCTCCGCCGGCATCGCCTTGTGCCGCAGCGGGCACGAGTGATGGTCTATAGAATGTCGAACGGCGTCGAAAACAATAAATAATATAAATAATAAGAAATAGCATAGATTCGTTCTCATTTCTTCAGGTATAATTATTATATTAATTACCACACTTTCTAAAAAAAGGCAGAACATTGAAATCAATTAATGAAACTTAATTTGAATATTGTGAACCAATCAAATTATAATGTTTATATACAACTTTGCTACTTTCTCTGAAAGTATATTTCAATACTTGTTTTCTTGTTGACCTGAACGTAGAATTCGTAGTTAACACGAAATCACTTTAAAACTATTCAGCATTATCTTAATTATAACAGGAAAGTAGGGTAAAATGATTATCATCCGTTGGGAGACACGTGGATAATTTGAAGATATTTAATGTTAATGAATACATGTTTACATTTATGTTGTATTTCCGCTATTATTGAGTTAAGATATATTTCTAAAAAATGCGTTTAGTTGATCCAAATTTGTGTGTACTATTATATACTATTCTTCCGTAACGTAAAGTTTCCCGCCCCTTCGAAAAGATTCGTACTTTCAAAGAAGCAATTGTTGATGGGACTTTCGGCAAATTAGAAATTAGGATGAAATAAGAAACTCGGAAGATTGTGAAAGAGAGACGAAACAACGTTGTTAACCACAATACTAAGAGAACATTTTTTGCAACTTGAGAAGCGATAGTTAAGCAACAATTACCCTCTTTATTTTATTTTTATTCTTAATATTATTAAAATAATATTTTGATCTTGATGTTTAGAGAATTGTAACTAAATAATTTGTTGGAATTGTAAAAAATAATTCTTCCCTGTTAAAGAAAAGGTGTTGTCACGTATCAATATATTTTAATCCGAAAATCTTTTCGCTCACCAAGCGATCAGCAGAGCAGAACGAAATGTAGGCATATTTTGCTTTATAATGCCTGTAATGCTTTAATAGTTGAGCAGAATCAAAAGTAGGTATATTTTTACTTAATATTTTTCACGTTACAAAAACGATGTTTTCAGGTTTCAACATAAATGTAAGAATTTCTGAAATGGAACAAAATAGTAGTGTAATCGTTTTGCGTTAAAAAGCTTTGAATCCCAAGGATGGCTACAAAAAATATTTAGTGGAAGGGGACGTAAAAATAATGAAGGAAACATTTTTAAGTTGACTTCTATAACTAATTATTATTTTCTTAGAATAAACAATTTGAAAATATATTTCTGATGTCCTTCTCAGGAGTCGCTATACCAAGAAGAGAATCAAAGATATATCATATCGAAAAATGTTTGAAAACAGAGAATTGAACGGTTGACTATCAGAGATTGCGAACTGAAGTGGCTGTGTTGCCAGGAATTAACACAGCTGGTTCTTTATCTACGCAACCCTTATAAGTACGGCGAACCGTCCCAAATATGACTTTAAACTAATTTGTAATTCGAAGCTCACTCTGCACTTCGGCGAAGTCGCTGTTGCGTCGACGTGGGCGACGGCGTGAGGCGGGGGTGGAAGAGGGGGCGGCGACGCGAGCTGGCTGCATCACGAACCCCGCTTCCGCTTCCGCACCTCCAAGACAAAAAGCGAACGCGCGGGCGGCGGGCAGCGCCGGCCTTTCGCCGCCCACTTGTGGGCGCGGGCGGGCGGGCGGGCGAGCAAAAGGGCGGGCGGGCGCGGGCGATGCTGCGATAGCGCCGACACGGCTTCCGCTGCCGCGCCGGCCACACATCACACGTGCGCGCACACACATACACACGCACACGTACACACAGATACACACAGCGCTGGGTGCCCTTGCTCAGCCAAGTTTGGGGGAGAAAATTTAGAAGAATTAGCAATAGAGTTTTCGAATTGTAATGGAAATTCGGTATCTCACATTCCTTGCGATTTATTTTCTTCAGTCATCCTTTATTTTCTCTATTCTCTCGTAATACATCCCAACTCGAACCGTGTTATGTGGAAATATCGTTTTCAATATTCATATTGGAGGTCTTCATAATCGAGGTCTTTTCTAAAGTCAAATAGTTGGTGAATTTCTGAGAAATTTTTTTTCACTTGAAGTTCTTGTTTAAATCGTTGTTGAAAAAATGTTTAGTTAGAATTGTTGATGGTTATATTCATATTTTTCGAAGATGGATGTCAAACCAAGTAAATGATTCTGAACTTGAAACTTTATTGTACTCAGGAGTTAATAGGGTAACTTCGTGGTAAACAGGCCAAATTTGCTGAACAAAAAATACATTGCTGTTCAAGCGCTAGGGATTAAAGATCTTCCGGGTCTCTCGCAATCATGATGTCGAATCATCAAGAATACTGCGATTTCACTTTGGAAGAAAAAGTGAAGTGCTTCAGGAAGTGGAAAGAGGATACAAAAATTGATAATAAAGCTAAGGATTTGAAGTACCGTGAAATACTTTATCGATACAGATACAATATAATAAAATGTAGATATAATAGGTAAATAGAATATATTATTATTCATACTTTTATTTTCATTTCGTCATTTTCAACTATAAATTGCACCTTGGGTAGCAGTAAAATCTTACAGGAAGGTAAATGCCTTTGCTAACAAATTACACATAATAATTTATTTCAATAGATAGTTGTTTTAAAAAAAATATTGTTGATTCCAATTTTGGAGAATAAGACTGACGATTTCCCTTTCGTTACGGTAATAAAAACATGCATCTTATTGAATGTAGGCTGTCAAGTTTTTGTTTAGTAAACGTTTTTGAAGAATTATATTAAAGAGAATTTATCATTTTTAAGACACAATAATGTAGACGAAAATCGCTTGCTCGTGCAGTTCCTATTCATGTTTTAATGTCATTTGTTTGATTGTATCATGTTTGATTGTATCATGTCTTTGATTTTCTCTAATCCTCTTTTATTTATAGATGTGTATTATTTATGTTGCGTATTGCGAAAATAGTTTTATAGCCAATTGAAGCAATATGTGTTGCACTCCCTATTTGTATATGGCTATATAGATGTGTTTCACAACTGGACGGGATTCTAAACACATATCATGTTTCAATTACATGTTTGTTCTATGTGTATGATGTTGATGAAACTGAGGTAGCGGCTTAAAATTTAGTCACATAACAATCTATGTTAGATGTTAAACTTCTATATTAGCTTCATAAATAATCCGTGAAGAATTTTCTTCAAAATTGCTAAAGTTATTCATCATTTTAAAGCTAATTTAAAAAAATAATTATTAAATGTCTTGAAATGCTTCCAAATTAGTAGCTTTTCTGTTTTCAGAAATTTATCTCTTTGCTGGCAACGAGGCGGCAAGTTAAGCGATCCCGATGATAAAACGTGAGTGTCTTCTTGGTATTCTTCTGTTCACATGCCCTACTCGGGCTTTTGTAATTATGTGACTAAAAACGTGATATCCAAATTGTCTCTGAACATAAATAGATTAGCACATACAGTGAAATATTGTTGTGACACGTTTCGCAAGTAGGCATTCTACCAAGACGGTACCTCACTTCACCGACACCATAAACGCGATATCGTAGGCTTCCGCGGCCAGAATCATGATCTGGGCTGTCCGGGTGACGCCGCGACGAAAGCTGGGGTGACATATCGCGGCCCTCTTCAGGGCTGTACTGCCCAGTACAGCCCTGAAGAGGACCGCGATATGTCGGTCGAAACGTCGGCACCCCAGCCTTCGACGCGGCGTCACCCGGACAGCCCAGATCACCATAAACGCGGTTAGGGGGCGTGGCGGGGGTGGCGGGGCGAGCGGAGAGAGCGGAGCGGGGCGAGCGGGGCGGAGCGAAGCGGGGCGGGGCGGTGGCGGCGGAGGTGGAGGCGGCGGCGGGTGACACTTGCTCGTGCTTACAGCGGGCTGCTGGCGTGGCGCTTGGCCCCGCCGGCCCCGCGGGGGGATCCCGCCGCCGGAAGGCCGCCGCCGCCGCCGCCCCGGAGCCCGCCGCCGCCACCCCGCGCCGCCGCCGGGGCCACCGCTGCCGCCGCCGCCGCCGCCTCCTCCACGTAAGCCTCTGCCGGGCACCGGCCGCTTGCCGCGAATGGCCTCACGCCAGGGAGTTCCCCAGGGTTCTGCATGGTCTCTCTTAACCTGAGATCCGCGGGCCCAAAAGGGCTCGCGAGAACTCTTTGAGAGATCCATGAATGATTTGCTCACGGAGAAAAAATGTAAAGAATTCCATTTCCTCACATACTATAATAATAATAATAATAATAATAATAATAATAATAATAATAATAATAATATGTACTTGTAATCGTAAAATCTCTTGTTCGCACTATGTAATCAGGTCAACTCTCTGAAATTAGTTTTCTTATCAAGACGATTTCTAAACATTTATTTATAGAGGTTTCCGCCAGAAAATGTTATCAAATGAGGGGTTAAGTAATACGTTTGGTGGCATTTTGGCTGTTTGAAATCGAAATTATTTACAACGGCTCAATTAAACTTCTGTCAGTACTACAATTATACGTCTTGTTTTACCAAAAAACAAACATAAAGCGAACAATTCGTAGTTATTATCGTATTTGCTTCTGGGACATGTGGAGTTTGCGAAATACGCTACATTGTTTACTTTTTGAAGAAGATTGTACAATGAGGAATCAATAAGTACATTCCGGCATTCGTATCTAGTCAAAAAATGTCGATCATATGCCAGTTTATATTACTTTATTCATACAAGATCTATAACTCATTATTTTGAATCAGAAGGATTACTTTATTTGTAATTTCTTTTTTATCAAAGTAATTTTAAAGACTCAACACTCTTACAACAATCACAATTATCACAAATACAATCAATATAATGTGGAATGTGTAAGTTTTTTTGTTAATAATTCTTGATAATGTTATCTTTATGTTCATTGCCAGTAGATATAATTATTAGTGCAATAGAATTCATTGATAATAATAAACAACATATTGGAGCAAATATTTTCCGTAATATTCCGTACAAAATTTAACATTATTACACACGTTTTCTCTCAAACTTAATAGATTTGGTTTCAACTTCCTGATAATTTTAAACTATACACGTCATATATTTGATGTATTTGTATGCTTGAACTTTATTGCCGACATTTGTTGGGTTAGAAAATCGCTGGAGCTTTACACACTAACGATTTTGGTATCGCATATATTTGCACGCATTTGGTGAGTTTCTTCTTTAAATTAAAGGTTGTGACCCTAGATAGAGCATTTGTTATTATTATCCAATTTTATTTTAAAAAAACTAAATATTAGTATCTTAAAATGAATAGAGTGATCGCTTATCTACCGTCAATTGTTATTACATTTTGGTTTGCGAGTTCCAATCTATATATCTGAAGCAGTCGTTGTTTCGGCGCCTGGCGCAAGAATGTGAATTTTAGGTAATGGCCAAGCAATGTTGCGTGATTTTAAGGGCAAAGATCAGCGAGTGTATTTTAAATTCGCAGAGTATTAAGTTCATATAAACCCGTGAATACATTTTCACGGCTTTCCACCAGCAGTTTACAATATGCTGAAAACAATTCCGTTAAGAAGCCCTTTAAAATCTTATATCTAAATGAAGCTGCTGCAGCGGGGAAAAGGCGTCGCCCCCTTGGTCGCGTCGGGCGCGGAGCAGTGGCGGGAGAGAGCAACCCGTTGACGCCGCCCTCCGCAGGCGCCCCCGTAGCTCCCCCGCTGATTAAACGGCGCCCTCCGTCCCGTCCCGCCCCGCCCCCTCGCGCCCCGCGCGCGGCGTCGCGGCGTCGCAGGGGTCACTTCGCGGGTGACCGCGTCCGGTCAACAGCGCGGGGTCAACAGGCGCCGCGACGCCGTCCTCGCGCAAACAGCCCCGCCCCCTCGCTACCAAACGCCGCCGCCGCCGTCGCCGCTGCTACCGCTACCGCAGCACCGCAACCGGCCCAATAACATTTGCTGGACCGCCGTTGTATCAGTCAGTAAGACAACGTGTGTTTTTTATGTATCTTAATAATATGCGAATCGAAGGTAGCAAGTTTATTTAATGGACGAAGATTAATGAGTGTTTTTAAAATCTGAGATCAGTGAGTGTATGTAAAGCATTCTATCGCGACTCGCTAATTTCTTCTCTTAACGTCTTAGTCTTGTCCATCGCTTTAGACATCGTTTTAATGTTCGGAAATGTTCGCCATTACCCACACCGCCGCATCTGGCCACTAGCGAGTTTATCTTCACAATCGCCACCGTCACGGCAATTAACTATCATCATCATCGTCGTCGTCGTCGTCGTCAACAACAACAACAACAACTTTGCAATCACTAACGCAGTCATTACTATTACCAGAAGTCGCATTTCCAATAGCATAGCGATCGTCATCTCCATAACTCTTCCGCAATCGCCCCGTTCTAGCCACACTTTCGTGACACCATTCCTACCACAACTCCAACTATTGTGTCATCAACTTCCACTTCTATCTCCACCGCTACTACGATATTGCTCCCATCACCATAGTTAATTTTATCGCCAATACCTCTGGCAGCGGCTGCCAAACGCCGCCGCCACCGCTTCCGCCGCCGCGAAAGTAATACCCGGCACCCGTTTGTCCTCCGCAAACACGTGCCGCCGACACAACCCTTCCGCGCGCGCTCGGCCGTGGGGTGGGCGAGGGGCGGCGCGGCGCTGACAACGCGGAGGGCGCGGCGCGATTTCCACGCGACGCCGCGTCGCTCGCGTCAGCGCCGCAGTCGAGCGAGCAGGCGAGGCGCGACGGGGGCGGAGGTGGCAGGCGCAGGGAACCCCGCGCTTGCCGCCCGACGACGCTTCGTTTGCCTTCCGCCTCGCTGCCACTGCTCGTCTGGACCAGAGCTTCTTAATCTTGGGGTTGCTCCGCCACGAGGTGGGTGGTTGCTGAAAAGGTTGAAATTTCCAAAGAGAATTTCTTGTTTCGGCAGGGGGTTACGGTTTTTGAAACTTTTTACTTAAGCTTTACGGATTCGGTGGTATAACGGTCAGCGTACCGGACTGTTGTATCCGAGTTTGCGACCCGATCGAAGCCGTGGATTTTTAAGGGCGAAAAAATCCTTCGTACGCCTTCCTTCAGATGGGAAGTAAAGCCGGCTGTCCCATGTAGTAGATTTACTGCATGTAAAAGATCCTCAAGCCTAAAAGAAGCCTCTGAGCAAAATTGAGATCCGCCTGTTTCGTCGCCCATGATAATATTTCCTTTCTCCGCTGGGTGGTGAAAGGAGCCTAGCGCAATTTGCGCGGTTAGACGGAAGAGCGGGCCTGATGGCCCGAGTCTCGCCACGTAAAATAAGGCATTAACTAACTAAGCTAGATACAAGTATGTCATCCACATAGCGATATATTAGTTCAAACGCCCCAGTAGCCGTTAACACTTATTTTTTAAATAACACGCGTGCGTGAAACACGGTTTGTGACGCTCGTTTTCCGTGCGCGAAACAGGATTTTTTCATTTTAACTAAATTAACAAAGTTTGCGCAAAACATCACGATCTGTGTGCAAAACATCTTTCGTATATGACGGGTTAAAAATAATATACGCATGTGCGTGAATCATCTATTTTTTGCGCTTATTTTATAGCATACTATTTTACTAATTTCTGTAGTAAATAAAATAATCGAATATCTCAATTGGATACTGCGTTGTAAATTAACATAAATCAACAAACAAAAAATATGTTTAAATTCACCATAAATGAAAAATTATTTATATAAATTCTTGTATTGATATGATTTATGATATGTATATGATAACTTGTATCAAGCTAATCAATACATCTATAAGCTTTCTCGTGTAGACAATTCCTGGTTGCGCCACTGATTCCTATCAATAAATTGCTCTCTTTCCTCTCATTTGTTTACACTCTTTGTGAATTGTCTATATTCTTCGTTCGTTGTTATACTATTCTTTTTATCTGCCCGTTATTTTGCAATTGAAAATAAGTAGATTGCGGGCTCATTCTATCTTATCTCAACTGAGAAAAGATTCCTTATTTAATATCTGAGTAATCAAATAAGGCTTTTGCATAAAAAGAAACTCCACAAGCTTCTAATGATTTGTGCAAAATCATTAGAATGCATCCTGATCGCATAATGAATGCATCCTGTCAAGATGAATTAATAGAAAAGGCACCTCCTCATCGTCGCAAATTACTCTCTTAAAGGATGGTAATTAAAGGAAAGGATGACCTGACGTGTAGCGGTTAAATCGCTTATCTTCTACCACTCACTCAGATTCAAACGAGGAGTTTGTGATGGACCAAACCGATTCGCGGCAGATTTTTGCGGGGTTCTCCCGTTTCATATCCCTCTCATTCCATTTTCCCATCATCATTAATTTCTTCATAGTCATCTACTTTCTTCCTTTCAGCATAGGCACAACTAAATCATTTATATCTGTCTCAACAATCATAAGAGCTATAAAACATGGCACACGGTTAAAACTATCAGTAGAAATTGTTTTTATGGCATAAGTTTAATTTACATTGTCATCACATTTAACTGCTCTTTTCTTTCAGAAATACAAATAAATGTCTCTGACTTCAAATTCAACAAAACTCTATCCTTTGAAGGATTAAATCTGTATCACTAGTTTCCTACATTTGTTCTTCTTTCATCAACTTCATTCCCACATTATTCTTACTGATCTCTTACTTCCATCGACACTAGCTTTTCAGCTAGGTTGAATTCAGTTGCTGTCTGGAGGAGAATTGTAGTGGCCGACTGCTCTGATCGGTAGTTTTCCGTGGTTTCTCCGATCAACACCAGGCGAATGCCGGAGCAGTACCCTAACAAATGGGCCGCGGACCGCGCGCGATCGGTCCTTCCTCTTCCTTGTCCTATCTTCTCCCCTTATACACACACACACTAACATGCACCACACTAACAGATATTCCGGGAGACTGGTCGGGAGTTTGGAGCTTGTCCCGGCTGGGGCGGTGCCTCGCTGGTGGGAGAGACCTGGTTAGGGGAAAACCCCACTAGCCGACGGTAGGTCGGTGCCGGATCTCGCTATCCAGCGGGGGAAGATCACCGCCATCTCCCGAGAAAAAACCATGTACTACACTAACGGGACTAATGACCGAAGCAGTTGACGCGCCTGGAAACACGAAAAAATCAATCAATCAATCTTGCTTCCACGCCACCCCATGAGCTCGTGCATGATGCATCCGCGCGTCCTTGTAGCTCTATCCGCGTGCCCCGCCGCAGGCCGTCTACCTCGCCATCAATCCCGCCGCCCTCGCCGCCCTATCGCCGCCCCCTCCCCCACCGCCCCCAACCGCCCCGCCGCCCGCGCAGTCCCGCCGCCCCTGCCGGCGCCACCGCCCTGTCGCCCCAGGGATGTCTGACGGCGCCGCGGGCCGCGGGCTTCGTTTCCATGTAAATGCAGCGAGGGCTGCGCTAGGATCGCGGGGCGGGGCGCACATTAACCTCCCTCGTAACCTTCGCCTTGCTCCCGACCCGCAACAAGGAAAACTTAATAAAATTTGCACATTCATCGGGGCCCTAAAGTCTTTTGAGTCGCTCGCCACTAAATACAATTTAAAGCCAGGCGGGCACGACCCTTCCCCGTGGGTGCCCGTCGCCCTCCGCCGTCTGTCGCTCGCCCTCCCTCTCGCTCGCCCGCCTCCGCCTGCATCTGCTTTCGCCGCCCGCTCAACTCTCCTTCACCCCTTCGTTCATGCCACCTACGCTCTTTCTACCGTCGAACCCCGCAAACCTTACTTTATCCTACGTATTAACCTATTGCGTTCCGCCACACCATCCTTATTGCTTTATATCGTGTCGTTCACATTCAATTTCGTATTGTCCTTCGTCCTTTTAGTATTGCTCATCCCAATACCATCGTACATCATTTTTCCCACTTTTAAACTATTGCGTCCTCTATCCGATTTTTCGCTCGGACCATCCACAACGCCCTTCAATCCTTTCACCTTCGTTATTCTTTTGTATCATTTTAGGGGTTTTGTTTTTTTCTCTCTCTTCAACCTCTATTCCGCTTCCCATGCCAACCGCTCCCTGATACCCGTTCCACTTTTGTGGTTTAACTCCGATCCCTTCACCATCTCTCTGTTTCATTCCCCTCTCATGCATCCAATCATCCATCCATCCACCCACCCAACCAGTGGCCCGCGCCCGCGTCTTGGCCTAACGAAAATCCGCCGCCGCGGCCCTGTTTAACCTCGTCACCGTCCCGGGCGCCTTAACTAACCGCGCCTGCCCCACCCCGCCCTGCCCCGCCCCGCCTCCACCACCCTCTCTGCCCCTGCGCCTCCGTCACCGCCCTCCACGCCACCTCGAACGCCCCTCGAAGGCCTCGGCCGCCTCCTCCGCCACCGCAGTAATTTGAAAGCTTAACTAGAGGCGGCCGTGGCTGGGCGCGGGGTGAGGCGGGGCGGAGGGTGGTGGGCGGTGGGCGGTGGGCGGTGGGCGGCAGGCGCGGGTGCTGGCCGCCCCTGCTCCTGCCGCGTATGGAAATTGCGACGGCGGCGGCGCTCGCCAATTATCTGCCTGTTTGTTCGCGCGGGGAGGCGGTGGCGGCGGAGACGAGGGCGGAGGAGGAAGAGGGGGAGGAGCAGCAGGCTGCTGCCAGAGGGGAAGCGCACACCCACCCCCCTCGTCCCCCCTCGTCCCCCCTCATTCCCAATTCCCTCGCCCCCTCGCCATTCGCCAATTCCCTCGCCTCCTCTCGCCTCGCCTCCGCCCTCGCCTCCGCCCTCGCCTCCGCCCTCGCCTCCGCCCTCGCCTCCGCGCCTCGCCCTCGCCACCGCCCTCGCCTCCGCCCTCGCCTCCGCCCTCGCCTCCGCCCTCGCCTCCGCCCTCGCCTCCGCCCTCGCCTCCGCCCTCGCCTCCGCCCTCGCCTCCGCCCTCGCCTCCGCCCTCGCTTCGACCTTCACATCCGACCTCGCATCCGACCTATGCGTCGCAGCGCCCTGAAGTCGATGCACAACTGACGGGGGTGGAGAAAGCGAGATACGGCGGTTTCATATCCGCGATCTCCGTTTTCGGTGACTAAGTTCGCCTTACGGTTAGGTGGAGTCAGAGCATGAACCTGCAAATTGCATAACTCTGTTAGTATTACTGTAACAGTTTGGTCTGTCTGCCTTTATCTAATGGAGTGGGCATTCTGGCTGCAGAGGGCAAAGGACCTGAGCATGAGAAACGATTCGCAGTAAGAGCTATGTTCGGTATTCAACTGTGTCCAAGTTGAAATAAAAAAAAAACTGTTAATGGCAGAGGCAAATAAATATTGAATGTAATTCTGATTCGTTCATATCTAGTTGCAAATGGCCGTGCCAACATAGATATTTTCTATTTAGTTGGGTAGGTATTTCTATTTAAGTTTCCTGTCTTTAATTATGAAGCAAGTAAAGACACCGTAAGCCACCAATATATGAACTCCATGTACGTCGTTTTATACGTAATTTTCCAGTCCGAAATTATTGAGTAGTTTTCCTTGAAATTAGTTCCCTAGTGAAACTCCTAATACAGAAACACGTACTCCAAAATTATGAGCTACTGTTTCACCACACTTTTTCTGCCTCATTGTTCTATAAAAGAGCAGCTGTTCAGAAACGTATTGTTGTTCACAAGTCACAGGATTCTCATTCTGAAGAAATATGTGAAATGTCCGTCGGTGTCCTGCGCTTCGCAATAATTTGTCTCCGGGAGCACGTTCTAGAAAGTTGCCTCTGTGAGCGGGCGTGACTGGGCCGCAAGGACGAGCAGCGCGTAGTGGCCGGTGCCCGTGTCCTTGCCCAGCAGGTTGTCCAGCCGGGCGCCTGCACTCAGCGCCGGTTTGTTCTGGTGTTTGCCAGCGACAGGTCGAGACGAGGATTATCATGCCTCGTTGAGACGTCGCCGCGCGCTCCTGGAATGACAGTGACCTAATAGCCAACTAGCGCGATATCGAATACCATTGCGTTTGCGCACGTGGTATTAGTCACGTGTGAGCAGAATCGGCCTGATTACTTTACTTTCTCTTCATCTGCAACACACACTTTTCGGTTTTGGGACACTGTCCCATTCCGGTGTGAGTTGGCACTTAGATCTTCTCACATTCTGTAGAACGGTCTTTAAATGAAACCAAGGGACAATACCCTGTCATCCGAGAACTCCTTCGGTTTCATTCGTTGATGATGATGATGACGCCAATTTTGCCAATTCACAGTTATCTTTCCACATACTGAAGTAATTTCGTATCCACTTGGTAAGCACTTTCTCTTCCCTTTCAATTGTTTGTGAATTGTTCGGTCTTAACACTTGCCGCTCTCCATTCGTACCACGCCTCTTTTCGTGGGGTTCATGTCAGTCATACAGAAGTGTAAGTACAACGGAGACATTATAGGACTCCAGAACTGATGGAAATTTGACTTTATTCCATAATACACACCTTAATGTATTAATAATGTTTTGGTACAAAACCAGCGATTTGGGAATCATGGAAATTATGAAATGAGTTGCCATGCTCTAGTTAATTCAAATTGTTAACATTTTTAGTTTATTAATCAATTTCATTATTTCCTTTCGTTTGAATTAGGTAATAAAACAGCTTTTCTTTGTTTCTTTGCTCATTAACAAAGCTCCTTCAACTCAAATCCTTACTGAACGGTTATTGATCTCACGCTAGATTCTATTGTTCATGACGTGGTGACAAAAATGAAATGAATATCAGTATGTCTTAATATGAAGGAAAGAGATGTTGACGGACTTAAAAATATTAATCTGTATCAACATTCTGTTAGTACCAAGTAATATGTTATTTTATAGCCTAATGTTCATGCTCAAGATATCTTCATATACTATAAATGAAGGCACGCCACCATTATCACCGAATTGTTGATAAACACCTTGAAATCAGCCTAGTATTTGACTGAAAAAAAATTAAATTAGCTTAAAAAACTTACATCTTATAATCCTTAATAACATACATCATTTTTATTAAATATCAAAGAAGATATTTTCAACATATCCGCGTAGTACATACTACTGATTTCTCTGTAATATTGAAAACAAAGATATTGGCGCCGGCCGAGGTAGTTAAGACTGAAGGGCTTATGTTGGTGCGCAGGGTCGCGGGTTCGAATACCGCGCCAGGCATGAAAGTTTGTGTGTGTACAGTTACCTAATGTTACTCTACAATTACCTAATGTTAAAAAAGTCACATGACCAAGCGGTTAAAAAGCGGCCATAAATTACAAAAAACGGAATGGATATATTTCAAAATCAAGTTATGGATTCGTAAAAATCTCTTTGTCGTACAGACCAGTTCCCTTTCTGCGTTGCCACCAGCTCGCAATAACGGTAATATCTTTGGAATTTGAATTTCAGCGCGGGGAAAGAAAAAATCGAATATTCGTGCAACTATGTCGAATTGGAATAATAAAATCTAGGGAGCTTGAATATCAAATGACTGAAGCAAAAGAAATGTGGAATTATATACACGAGAGTCTCTGAGTCCAATTTCACGTCCCATTTGCGAGCTCTTCACTTTAGAACAATAATCGAGAGATTTAGCACATTTGTAAACTCTAAAGCTTAAGCACAATAAATAATGTGACTTTCGTCGTTAGTATCTCACAACGCTAGAATTCAAAAATATTTTAATCCCGCTGTAATTCATTAAGCATTATAACAAAATAAAGTCGTTAAAAGCAACAAAAAAAGATGTCACAGATAATTACAGATTCATATTAACTGTGTCCATGTGTGATTCTCGTATGTGATTTTCCTTGAACAAGATCCATTATGGTTGCATGTTGAGAATTTATCGTTGCTCTTGAATAATCTGATTGACAAATCTCAGAAAGAATCTCGAATATGATCCAAGAAGTATTAAATAAACCTACAATCACGAGATATATAGGATTGGGTATATGAATCCGTATTCATTTTATTCATTAGCGCAAAATCCAACAGATTTATGATTGCGACTTTCAACAGACAGCATCCATTTTGAGCAAATTGGTGTTAATGTTAACCTCAAACTCCTGCGATGTGAAGTCAAGTTTATGTTCATTCCTTACTCGTTAGATTCGACGTTAACGTTCTAACGTAAATCACGTGACTCCTCGCTGAATGGCAGGTTCAAATGATCAAGACAAGGTGGTGGAGAATTTTCGAACTACTTAGCTAGGTGAGGTTCAGCCACTGCCTGAAGGGAAATTCTAGGGGCTGAATGTTCTGGGTGATAGTTTTACGTGGTTTCTCCTATTAGAAGCAGACGAACGCCGGACCAGGACTTTAGAAATCGAGCAACGGACCGCCCGCGATTTTTCTACCTCATCTGTGACCCCTCCTCTCCCCTCACACACACACACACACACACACACACACACACACACACACACACACACACACACCTACACCACACCTCTCATGTCGGAAGCTTAGAGCTTCTCCAGGCTGAGTCTGTGCCTTACTGGGGGAGACATCTGGAAGGGAAAACAAACCGTCTAGTAAGTCGGGGCCGCATATCACGTTTCAGGAAAGGATGAACGCCAGCCTCTTTCGGCTGTACAACGCAGTACACTGACGGGACAAAAGCTCAAAATAGTTGACCCGCCCGGAAACGTATTTATGAAACTCTGCCAGCAGTGCTCTTAGGGGCCTGCCATCTGGGGACTTGCTAGGAGCTAAAAGGGCAAATTGGCTGGAATTCGCTGGGGGTCGTTCATAAATCGCAAAACCGAACACTAGCAGCCTGCTGGGCCTGGCAGAGATTTATAAATACGGGCCTAAATAATAAGTGCCGATAGACTGGCAGTGCATAAGGCCTCCACGGCGCTGCTGACGGAGTGCGTGGTGTTGTTTGACCTGGCAGGCCCCTGGCAGAGGTTTATAAATACGGGCCTAAATAATCAGTGCCGATAGACTGGCAGTGCATAAGACCTCCATGGCGCTGCTGACGGGGCGCGTTGTGTTGTTGACCTGGCAGGCCCCTGGCAGAGGTTTATAAATACGGGCCTAAATAATCAGTGCCGATAGACTGGCAGTGCATAAGACCTCCATGGCGCTGCTGACGGGGCGCGTTGTGTTGTTGCGCAGGCGGCAGGCGCTGCTGGCGGCGCAGCGCCACCCGGACGACGGCGGCTCGCGGCTGGCGGCGGACGCGCACAAGCGGCCGGGCGGGCCGGCGCCGCCGCCGCCCTCCGGCGCGCCCGCCCCCACGGGCCCCGGCCAGGGCCCCGGCGGCGGCGGAGGCGGCGGCGACGGCGGCGGCGGCGGGCGCGGCGCGCGCGACGATGCCGACGACAAGCTGCTCGACGTGGTGGGGCCCGGCGGCGACGCGCCGCTGCACCCGGCGCTGCCGCACCTGCACCACCACCACCACCCGCACGCCGGTGAGTACAACAACCCCCAACCCCCACCCCACCCCTAACACCAACATCACTGCTATTAGCACCCACACCGCCATCGCCAACACCCGCACACCCATGAGTACCACTACCACCACTACTACAATCACAACCACCACCACTACTGCCAACTTCACCACCAGCACCACTACTACAATCACAACCACCACCACTACCGCCTACTCCACCACTACTGCCTACTCCACCACTACCGCCTACTCCACCACTACCACCACTACTGCTAGTAGCGATAATGACGCCGATAGTCGAGTCCCCAGATAGGGACTCCACCACTAACATCACCACCACCACCACCACCACCACCACCACCAACAACAACAACAACAACAACAACAACAATATACCAAACAACAACAACAATAGTTCTGCTACCATGATCTAATAAGGGAAAAACATAGTCAATTAAGAAATCTTATTACATTAGGTATAATTCGTTTAAGACTCAAAGTTGTCCATGAATGTTCATAAAATATATTTAATTCTACAAAACGCCTTTTTCGTCATGGTGTGTGCATGTGGGTGGACGAACAGTCTGTAACTGGATGAAAATTCTTTTCTTTCAACTGATGAAAACATTTTACTCTTTCGAACCATCTATGCCCCTTCTACTGTGCAACTAAGATCATCGGCCTGGAAGTCTACTTGAAAATCTCGATATTGTTTTCCTCCGGGAAATTAATTAGAATTTGAGGAATGAAATATTGCAAAGAATTTTCTGATGATGAACTACTGCAGTTCTGTTCTAATAGATTATAGGTAGTATATTACCGAAGCACTAAAATACCATTAATATCCCAATACAACATGGAATTAATTACGATTTCAATGAACATTTGTTTCCGTGCGCTATAATAGTGAAGCGAATAAACTGAAGTCCTGATTCACACCTAACAACATATGTTGACCGTTGTATTCCCAGTGAATATTTTATACTCGTTTATAAGGTCATCTTACACTCGACTTGCACTCTTAGAGAAAATGCAAACGAATTGAATTTACAAACATAGTCTCACATGGATTCTGATAGAGGGGATGAAGATGTTGATATAATAAAAGTTTCGTCACTGTGTAAAGAAGCTAAATTTTGTTAAGATCGTGTACATTTATTTAAGTTTATCTGAACTCATTAATTAACATTTCAGTATTTTTACGGCGGAAATAAAGTTTTTCATGTAGAAATTCATGCCAAAACAAAAGTGTTAGAATATTTCTTTAGATAATGGACTAATTTAGCAATTGTAAAATATGTTTCACGAATGTACTATGCCGGTGCACTTATTACGCTGACTTACCATATTCTTACAATTCAATTACCTGGCCCTAATATTCTTCGTTTCATTGCATGACAGAAAAGTTAATTTAAGAGGCAATTGTATATCACACTATAAAATAAATCCAAAACAAAAACAATTCCTTGTGTGGGAAGTTAAGAAGATCCATATTTTCATTTTCCCATTAATTTGTATTATTTTTTAATTGCACTACCCGGTTACGGTTTGTTTTCTTAAAAATTCTCTGTAAAAATTCTGTATTAACTTCCGTATTAAACTCGCTAATAGGACTATCGTCCTTTAGTGCATTTAATCACATGCCAATTTTTCTCATTTTAAAATCAGTACAATTATACGGACGGGTTTGAGGAGGCGTGCACCGAAAGCAAAAAGTGTATACCGCTAATAATGGTGTTTTTGTCTGCATTTTCTAAAAGCCCTAGAGTTCAAATCTGTGTAACTGTAAATTAATACAATAAGTGGCAATTATTAACGATAACTAGGGCAATGTTTAATTTGAGTTTATTTTGTTTTTGAAGTTTCATCCTTCGTCCATGCAAATATTATAATATGAAATCCTACTGTAGTTGGGCGTGTATGTTTTGGAAATAGAAACCTAAATATTTTCATTTACTATTTCAGTATCCGAAAAGAATTAAAATTATTTCACCATCAAGTAACAAAACATTGAATTCCATCTGACCTTTAAAATATGTTCTTTTCATTTCACGTTGTGAGATGCGCATCGAGGATATCCATTCTATGTTAGTTATGTCATAAAATGTTCACCCATAAAACACGGGACATCGTGACCACAATTGCATATAGATTATCCTTAAGCGACGCTCTCTGGTGGACAAATTCCAGTATTTGACTTATAAGGCTACGATCCTCCATCTAATAGCACTTGCGTTTGATCCCCTCCCGTCAAAGCTCGATCGTCCGCGACAGTAATTGGACGCAACGCATCTGGAAGAAGGCAGACAAATATCTCTCCAAACCGTCACACACGCCGCGTCCGTCGATATGTCAAGCAGAAGTCGGCCGCGTCGCGACGGACAATAACAACCCGGAGGCGCAACCACAGCGTAATGCCCGAGGGGACGCGCCCGGGGGCAGCGGCGCCGGGCGATGCCACGCGTTGCGGCGCGCGACGGACGCCATACGTCATGCGTGGGGGCGGGGGCGGGGGTGGCGGCCGGGGGTGCTCGCGCGGTGGAATCGGCTCCTTTGAAAGGGAGCCGCCGCCGCCGCCGTCGGCCTAATCCGCAAAGCCCCCCGAGCGCCCGCCCCCGCCCGCGAGGGTCAACTCGAGGGCGAGGCGAGAGGCGGGGCGGGGCGGGGAGGGGAGGGGCGGGGTGGGGCGTGGTGTGGCGTGGCGTGGCGTGGCGTGGCGTGGCGTGGCGTGGCGGGCCGGGCCGGGCGGGGCGGGGCGGGGCGCGGGGCGGGGGGGCGGGGCGGGGCGGGGCGGGGCGGGGCGGGGCG